>PVIH01031708.1:0-10489 GCA_004025045.1 Sigmodon hispidus | reverse complement strand
AGCCCCCCTTTTTTTTTAACACATTTATTTATTTATTTATTTATTTATTTATTTATTTATTTATTTATTTGCCTTGGTGTTTGCCTTGAACTGCAACTACAGACAGTTGTTAGCTGCCATGTGGGTGCTGGGAATCGAACCCGGGTCCTCTGGAAGAGCAGACGGTGCTCTTAACCGCTGAGCCATCTCTCCAGCCCCTCAAGACAATTTTTTATCAAATCTTTTAAAATGTCTGAGGGTAGAGCAGTTGCAATCTGGCTATATACCAAACTGGTCTTGAATTCCAGGTGCTTAATGCCCCTGCCTCCACAGGTATTATGGGTGTTCACAACTACA
This sequence comes from Sigmodon hispidus, assembly GCA_004025045.1. Classification (NCBI taxonomy): domain Eukaryota; kingdom Metazoa; phylum Chordata; class Mammalia; order Rodentia; family Cricetidae; genus Sigmodon; species Sigmodon hispidus. The sequence goes on along the minus strand of PVIH01031708.1, from coordinate 10,153 downwards.
CCCACCTTTATGTATTATCAAGTCTTTATGTAACTCTTCAATTGGGCTAAAAATGGGTCTGTAGATACTGCACATCATAGTGACAATATTTGATAGCTATATTTTATGACCCCCCCATTGGTGAAAGTAGATTTTGTGTTCTTATCACAGAAAATAATAATAGATTGTGCATATGTTCATTAACTTTATTTTGCCATTTCAAAAAAAAAAAAAAAGTAGCCATTGGAGCTGGAGAGATGGCTTGTGCCTAACAGCATTTATTGCTCTTCCAGAGGACTCATGTTAGGTTCCCAGCATTTATGTCCTTCGATACAACCATCTGTAACTCCAACTCCAGGGAGATCTAACCCCCTCAGGCACCTACGTATTCACATATGCATGTAAACACTCACTTACACAATTGAAAGAACAAAATAAATATTTAAGTAACCACATATCAAAATATAGTATATCATAAACAACTGTTGTTTGTTTTTGGTCTTTGGGGGGAACTCATCAATCAGCTCCCAAATAAATCACTCATGGAGGCTTATCCTTACTTATGAATGCATGGCCTTAGCTTGGCTTGTTTCTTGCCCACTTTCCTTAAAACTTAAAAAAAAAAATCTACCTTTTGCCTCTGGGCTTTTCCCATTCCCTTACTTCTGAAAATCTTACTTCCTTACTCCAGTCCTGGTTGTGTAGTAGGCACCCTGAGTTCTCCTTCTCTTGCTCCTTTCTCTTCTTTCCTCCCACATTTCTCCTGCTATTTCTTCTGTCTGCCAGCCCTACCTATCTTTCCTCCTGCCCTGCTATTGGCCATTCAGTTCTTTACTAGAACATTGGGTGTTTTAGTAGGCAAGTAACACAGCCTCACCATGCAGCATAAACAAAGGCAGCACATCTTTATATCATTAAACAAATGTTTGTTCCACAGCATAAACAAAAGTAACACATCTTAAAATAATATTCTATAACAAACAAGTGTAATAATTTATATATTAATAAGTAGACGTTTGTATTCATTAACAAAAAAAAGAAAAAACAAAAGCAATTTATAACAATCCCGAATTGAGATAGAAAAGTAAGAAAATGTGTAGCTGTTGCTTCCCTGGGAAACCAGCCACATGGTTATTTTTAAAACATCCTATCTTTTTGTAGGCTTGAAATAAGTTGTGCTAGAAGAATCAGCTAGCTGGTTTTAAAATAGTCTTGATTCCTTTTTTTCAGAAAGGATCTCATTGTGTGTCTTAAGCTACCCTCCAACTCGGGATCCTAAACCTGCAGACGCAGTGACCACTTGCGGTTTTCAAGTCTTGAGTTTTTTTTTTACTTCCACGTTATTAGTAGTTTGTGTCAAATAAGAATGTTCCTTTTTAAATGTTCAAAAGTGGTGGATAGGATCGTAAAAGAAAAAGGGGAAGGCGGTGATGACAAACCAAGTAATTAAAGGCGGCGGTTGGAGGAATCGCTGAGTCAGGAGTCCAACAATCACGTGAATAGTTGATTAAAAAAAAAAGAAAGAAAGAAACTTAAGAAAACACACCGCCACCGCACACCCCCCTCCCCAAATCTCCACCCCATCTACCTACTGTTAAAGGTTGGGAAGTGTAGGGTTCAGAGTGTCCTATGCTTTGTGTTCCGTAGGCGGAACCCAGGCTGAGGGTGTCTCGCCTTAAGGACACTTTGGGATGCTTTTGCAGGCTGTAGGGCACAGAAGGAGGCGGCGGTGTCTTTTTGTGTCTCTTGAGTTTCAGATCCTTGCCCGCACCTGTGGGAGACCGTGGGCGCTACCAATGGTCAAAGCAACTTTGTTCAGCAAAAGAGACTATTGTACTTTGAGCAATGAGTCCCAGAGCTCCGCTGCTTTCTTAGGCATTCTTCCAGGAGCTTTCTCCCCCTGCAGGCCTGGGCTTTAAATGCAGTTTGTTTTTATAGTGAGATGTTGCTTTATTCTTGGTGTTGGCGCCAAGAGTGGCATTCAAGCCCTACCAGTTAATTATGGCCTTTTTGAGAAAGGGGCCGTCCTTAGGTCTAAAGTTGGTGCTCCTGGCTTTACTGGCAGGAGATGTTTTTGAAGTCTTCAGCGTACCTACTCAGCCAGCATCCGGTATGCAAGCATGAGCATGCCCAGAAGCCCAGCACAGGTTTTGGCTTAGGCACATGACTTAGGTGAATCCACAGAGACATCACAACATCATCATAGCTTCTAAGTAACTAACCAGATGGGATATTATGTCTCTCTCTCTTTTTAAAAATCATGTCTATTTCTCTCTTCATTGAGTAATATGTTTACTTTAAAACCTTGAGTTTCTATAAATATAGGAACATGGTTTTACTTGCAGAGTTTTTACATGCATATATACATATACATACATATATTTAGTTTTTTAACGATTTATTTATTTGCATTGGTGCCTCTGTGTAAGGGTGTTGAATCCCCAGGAACTGGAATACAGATAGTTGTGAGCCATATGGGTAGTGGGAATTGAACCACTGAGCCATCGCTCCAGTCCTGCAGAGTTTTTCATTAGGATATTCCATTAATGTTTCATTTGCTACTGTTATGAAAACTGAAGTGACTGAGGGGAGCGTACATCTGTGTTAAACAGCTACAAGGCTGAGGAAATATTGTGACTGTGGAGAGATGAAATTTTGCAAACCCAGAACCAAACTGCCTTCAGTTCCCTTAATAGCTATCTACTGCCCACCTATGTCAACAACCTTGTGACTATTATGTAAAGCCTTTGAGGATGTATTAATTTAGATCACTAGCTTCCATCAATCCCAACATAAAGAAATGTTGTCAGAGTGAACCAGTAGTCTGCCTAGCTGGTATGTCCATCATTGTCTTCGAAAAGTATCTTGATTTACAGTTTTATTTGATTTGTATGAAAACTTCACAAAACTGTTACTGTGTATTAAGTTGATATTTGGAGCAACTTGAATCTGTGTGCTGGGGCTGTGCTGGTTCATATTTGTCTCCAGAATAAACTGTCTCTTATTTCCTTTGAGCTGAGAGCTGTGTTTTTATGTTGGTAGATGTGATATCAAAGAAAACACAAAAGTCAATATGCCTCAATAGAGAAAAAGACACTGGTGGTGTCACATGTTTGCTACTATCCATACTTGGAAGGCAAAAGCAGGAGGACCCCAAGTTCAAGGCCAACCTAGAGATGCCATAATCATCATTACCAAGCTTCCACCCCATAAACCTGCCAAAGAAAATAGCCAGAATAACAAAAAGAAAAGAAAAAAAGACCGGAGGTTAGCTCAGTTGGCAGAATGCTTGCCTAGCATGCATGAAACCCTGGATTTACCTCCAGCACTGCATACACCAGACATGGTGCCTCATATCTGTCATCTCAACACTCAGAAGATCGAAACAGGAAGAGAAATTCAAGGTCGCCTTCAGCAAGTTCAAGGCAAGACTGGGTTACCTAAGACCCTGTCTCAAAACAACCAAACAAAAACCTGTTGCAGACAAGTAGGCAGTAATACAGTGTAGAATTGAGAATCACTGGCCAAATGTCCAGGCTTCCACAGATCTGAATGCAAACTGTCCCTTAATTTCCAACTATGAGTGCTAGAATTAGTGATTTATTCTCTCCAAGCCTCTGCTTCCTTAGGAAATTCTTGAGTGAGCCAGTGTCAGGAGAGGATGCAGTAAAGGATGGATTCTTTGATTGGTACCTTCACTCTTAGTTGGGCCTCAAATATGGGCTGAGGTCTAATAATATACTTGTGTATAGATTGCTCAGAGCATGAGGATCATAAAAGTGGATTTTGGGTGAATTTCATTGACTCTTATGATAGACAAGGTGTGGGTATGTGTGTGTGTGTGTGTGGGTGGGTGGGGGGTTCATTGATGAGTGTCATCGAAGTTAGTTTCCCTAGCTTTGAGGACTTTTAAGAGTCAAATGAGATAACATTGATGATGATACCTAATAGACAGTACTATGAAATCAGTGGTGTTAGTTCTCTGACCCACTCACTTCCTGGAGTCCTGGCCAATAAGCAATAAGCCCACCCAATGTCCTGAAGTCAAACTCCTTCTAAGAAAAAACTCCTACCCTTTGCTCCACTCTCTTCTCTCCTCTCTCTTCAGGAAGCAGCTCCCACTGCTGCATTCTCTCTCTCTCTCTCTCTCTCTCTCTCTCTCTCTCTCTCTCTCTCTCTCTCTCTCTCTCTCTCTCCCTCCATCCCTCTCCTTCCCTCTAATAAAGTCTTCCCATCAGCACAGTCTATAAAATGTGTCTCTTTCCCTGCCTCCCACCCACACTGACTACCACCTGCCTGCATGAGGCCCACACTTCCACACCAAGTACTCTCTTCTGCACACATTACAAGTGGTACTTTTTAATTTTGTTACTATCATTAATGGCAGAACCATCTATCTCATAGCGTCATTGTGAGGAGACAGTATAAATGAAATGAAGAGGATAAAGTTCCTAGCAGAGAGCCTGAGACATAAGGCTGAGCAGGTATTAGTTCTCATCCCTCTTCTGAGTGCTCCCTCCCTGTCCAGGCCACTCCATGAAGCTTTCCTGATTCGTGTTCTCCAGCTCAACAAGTGTAGAGTTTCTTGTTGTCTTGGGACCTCATAGGGGAAGCATCATGTAGTGCAGGTTTGTGTGGGAGGCCTGACTTACTGGCACTGAGTTATAGGGAAGCATTAAACTTGCCTTGAGATAGCATCCTGGACTCCAGATATTTGAGTCTGGTTCCTTGTGATGGTTTGAATGAGAATGACCCCCATTGGTTCATATATATGAGTATTTGGTCCCCAGCTGGTGGAACTGTTTGGGAAGGATTAGTAGGTTAGCCTTGTTGGAGGAGGTGTGTCACTGGGGGTGGGCACTGGAGTTTCAAAAACCCATGCCATTCCCAGTTCTTTCTTTGCCTTGTGCTTTTGGGTCAGATGTTGGCTCTCAGCTACTGCTCCACTGCCATGCCTGTTGCCAGCTCCCCAGCATCATGACCATGGACTAAACCTTCTAGAACTGTAATCCCCAAATTAAATGCTTTCTTTTATTGGTTACCTTAGCCATGGTCTTTTGCCATGGCACTAGAAAAGTAACTAAGACATCTCTAAAAGGTTAAGATATGGCTTGTCGGGGCTGGAGAGATGGCTCAGAGGTTAAGAGCACTGACTGTTCTTCCAGAGGACCTAAGTTCAATTCCCAGCAAAACCACATGGTGGCTCACAACCATCTATGATGAGGTCTGGTGCCCTCTTCTGTAAAAAACTGTATGCATAATAAATAAATAAATCTTTTTTTAAAAAAAAAGATATGGCTTGTCACAAGTTGGGCTTTGCAAAAGCAGACACTGAGGTTGAACTGGAGGTATGAAGTATGTACATTTAGAGATTGGTCACTGTGAAAGAAAGGGGTGGGAAGGCAGATGAAGCAAAAAAAAAATGCTGAACTTCAACACCAGCTCAACAAAGCCTAGCCCAAACCTACAGGACAGTATAGGTGAGTGTTGCCATCTGAGTGTCTCTAGTGAGCTGACAAAGGCAGAGTTTCACACATTGTCTCCTTCACTTCCTGGATAGTGCTGTTTAAAAATGCTTGTTAACCACACACCCTTCCATATGACCACCAGAATCTCTGAGGTTTGAGCATACTTCCAGAACATCACCATTGCTTCTTCTGCAAGGCCTACAGAGAATGTATTAGCAAAGACATAGATTATCCTCTACACGGCAAGATGTAACATCCTCCCTGTTGCAAACTGGTGGAAGCAATGCTCCAATCAGCACTTACAAGACTCAAGTGACAGAAATAGCAAACTCAGTAAGAAAGGAACCAACGGCAATGGCATAAAGACATGTGCAAGAGTCAGTTCTTGAGCATACCAGACAGCCACCATCATTTACAATGAGTCACCCATTAAGTGCTGAGGAGATGCAATAAGGAAAGGACAAGCTGAGTGGAACCCTGAGTAACAGAAATTATGTCTTAGGGTCCAGAGATAAGAATTCAGGGGAAGCCCACCATGTGATAGAAAAAACAGCACAATCATCTAAACCAATAGTTCTCAACCTTCCTAAAGCTTTCACCTTTTAATACAGTTCCTTATGTTAAGATGACCCTAAACCATAAAATTATGTGCATTGCTACTTCATAACTATAATTTTGCTACTTCTATGAATGAATCACAATGTAAACTGATATACAGAATACCTTATATGTATCCCTGTGAAATAGTCATCTGACACCCCCCCAATATGCGTAGCAACCCACAGGTTGAGAACCACTGATCTAAACTACTCTCCAACCAAAATTTGTGGTTTCCTTAAATCATGAATATAGACAGAAACCTCAGCAGACTTAGTGAACATGGTCACCAGTAAAAAGCATAGATATTCCTTGCAGAACTTTTGTTGTTGTTGCTTTGTTTTTGACACAGGGTCTCACTATGTAGCCCTGGCTGGCCTGGAACTTGCTATGTAGATCAGGCTGTGCTTGAATTCACATACATCTACCTGCCTTAGCCTCCATAATGCTGGGATTAAAGGCAGGCACTGCCACACTCAGTTCTGTTTTATGGTTTTTATATCACATTACTATTATTGTGGGTCTCCTGAAATATGGTTTGTGTTGGCCAGCATAGTCAGAAATTTCTGTGTCCCACCAGGCTGGTCCCATGGTCATTCACTCCCAAATAATCACACAAAGGTTTATGTTAATTATAAACTGTTTGACTTATGACTCAGGCTTATTACTTCCTAACTCTTACTCTTAAACTAACCCATGATTCTTATCCATGTTTAGTCATTTGGCTTGGTACCTTTTCTTCAGTGCAGCATTCTCATCTTGCTTCCTCTGCGTCTGACTGGTATCTGCTCTGCTCTTCCTCTTCCCAGAATTTTCCTTGTCTGATCACCCCACCTATAGTTCCTGTCTGCCTAGCTTCTGGCTAATCAGCATTTTATTAAACTAATATTTACAGTAACAAATATTTACAGTGTACAAGAGTATGGTCCCATGGCAGGCCAATACTTCAGGATTATTTTCTTATGCTTTAATTGTTTAAATCATCATAGTCTATTAGATATCATTATAGTATTTTCCAATAAAGTGTCTTTAAGTGGATCTTCTTTACCTCATCTCCACCCCTTACTACCAGTGTTCCTCCTTCTAGGTTCTCTCAACCTGCTCTTTTTTCATGCCCTGTGTGTTCTTTTGCCCCCCCTTTCTTCCTTCCTTATCACCCAGTATTACCCTCTTTTGGTCTCCTTTCTAAAATTTTCAACTTGAGCCACATTTATACTTGTTTACATATATACCTTTTTTTCTGTGATAGAAACTGAACCTAGAGATTAATGCATACTAGGCAAGCACTCTACATTGATCTACAGTATCAACCCATGGCCTATTATTTCCTAAATTCTCCTTTAGATTTTAGTATTTAATGTGTTAATAGAGAAAGAAGTGTACTACTACATCATAGATTTTCTTAGATGACATTTTTCTATGTAGCTTTGGCTGACCTAGAATTCACTATGTAGATGTAGTGGTTGAATAAGAATGGCCCCTATAGGCCCATATATTCAAATGCATGGCCCTCAGTTGGTGGAAATATTTGGAAATGATTAGGAAGTGTGGTTCCATTGGAAGGTATTATGTCTACTAGTGGTAGACTTCCACTAAATAAAAAAACAAAATGCTGGGCACAGCAGTATATGCAGTTAATAGTCACCCACATTAGTCCTTTAAACCCTGCCTAGACCCTCAGTCAACATGGCTACTTTCTGTTTCTTCCAGGAATTTCTCATGTTAAGCACGATGGAAGACAAAGACAGAAAGAAAATTTGTTTCATGATCTTTTCCATAGGATCATGAGCTTGCTCTTTTTTCTTTCTTATTTTCTTTCTTTCTTTTCTTCTTTCACTTATTCAATTCAACAAATATTTATAGAACAACTATTATGGACCAAGCATAATGTAGTGAATAAAGCAGGTATTGCTGCAGGTAATGCTCTATCTCCAGGGAGCTCCTATTCTAGTTTAGGAGGCTGGTGAGGATTAATTAGAGAAAATACTTTCAAATTTGTATTTTTCTTATGAAATTAAAAAATAGGATAGTGGTTGGAGAGATGACTTGGCAGTTGAAAGTGTTTTTTGACCTTTTGTAATACTGAAAGTAGCTTATAACGACCTATAACTTCAGCTCCAAGGAACTGGATTCAGGCAATAACATAAAATATGCATGCGCGTGTGCACACGCGCACACACACACATTCACATATAGATGCACACATACATAGGCATAATTTAAAATATGATAGGCATAATAATAGTTAACCCTTGTTAACACATAAAGTGAGTTCCAGGACATCTAAGACTACAGAAAGATCTTGTCTCAAAAGACAAAAACTTATATGTATTAGGAATGTTTGGCCAGTATATAAGTACCCTATTTGCATATAGTGCCCTGGAAGGCCAGAAGAGGGCATCAGATCCCCTAGAACTAGAATAACAATTTTGGTCACAATTTGGGTGCTGGGAATCAAAGTCTGGTCTTCTGCAAGAGTAGCCAGTGTATTTAATTGATGAGCCATCTCTCCAATCCCAATAAAAATAAATTTTACATCCCTAAAACTAGATTCAGTCTCATAGGAATAGTGAAAATTGAAGATAGAAGCAGGCTCAGGGTGGAGCACTGAGGGGGACTAACATTTGAACATGGAAAAGGGGGAGGAACACCAATGTTGGGGCAAAATGTCCCAGAAGCCAGAAGAAAGAACATTTTAAGAAAGCTAGTATAATTACCTGGGTCAATAGTTAATTATTACTATCATGATGTTATTTTAAGAAATTGGAGAAGACTGTGTAGAACTATTGAAGGGCAGCCAGTTAAGAAAACAATAATCCAGAGAGAAGCACAGCAAGGATGACTGCACCTACCACTTTGCCTGGAGCAGTCTCAGTTTATGCTTGATGCTCCACATCTCATCCTCTTTAGCATTTTTCCCACACTGGGTTTTTTGGAGGAAATATTACTATTAATAGTTGCACTGGGAATGGGGCTACAGCTCAGTGATAAATCAATTGGCAAGCATGCACAGTCCTAAGTTCTTAGTTCTGTTCCCTAAAAAGAGTTATATCAAAATGATTTTGGTTCCCTAGACATGGTGGCACATTTCTGGAGTCACAGCTAGTTGGGAGGCTGAAGGAGGGATATCACAAATTTCAGCCCTAAAAACACTTAGCAAAGCTCTGGTTAAAGTAATTTTGTAGCATAAATTCTAGTTGTTATTAAATGAAAAGTCAGAGCCATATATCAGAGGAAAAGCTGGAATATCAGAGAGAGGAAACAGACCATAGTCAAATCTCACTCAGCAAACTTCTCAAAGTAAAAGCTATCTTCCAGAGTCCTCAGCCTCACTCCTCAGAATAAAACTCTACCTTCCTACACCTGCCTTAATACCTTCTTCACCAAGTTGTTTTACTTCCAGGTTCAACTCTGCATCATATTCTAGAGTTAAGATTAAAGGTGTCAGCTACTACTATTTGGTAGTTAGGCCTTGAACTCACAGAAACACAGAATGATCTCTGTCTCTGGAGTTATGGGATTAAAGACATGAGTTACCACTCTATGACCATCTGTCTTGACTGTGGGTGGATCTGTTTTCTGATATTCCAGACTGGTTTTATTAAATATTATAATATTTATAAAATAAAGGATATATCACCACATATCCCTTTTGTGTCAAAAATAAAAAAGGATATAACTAACATAAGAAAAACATATACAATAGGTACAACAATTATATACAATATATACAAACAATAATTACATGAGTAATGTCCAGTCCGTTAACAATTGACAAATTCAAAGAAAATATTCCATTATGTATCCTATTTTGATAAGTCCAAAGTGTAAGGATTCCTGGCACACCATATGGTGAACCCAACATGGTGCTGGGTGAGATAAGAATTCCTGGCATGTAGCAGCTACAAGGTAAAGCCAACATGGTGCCAGTGAACAAGGCTGCCAGCAGAACCAGGTTGTACAGAGGGCACGCTCTTAGGCGTGGGTGTGTAAATCCTTGTCCACCTGTTTTCTTAAAAGAGGCCTGCCACGTGGAAGTCTCTCTCTCTTTTTTGCTTCTCTGCCCTTGTACTCCTCTGGCAAGTCTCCTGAATAAACTCTTATGTGGC
>PVIH01031707.1:0-10491 GCA_004025045.1 Sigmodon hispidus | reverse complement strand
TCAGGCAGAAAAGATGATACTCTGGGGGATTAGTCAGACCTGGCCATTACCTATGGCAGTCCATGCTCAGTCCAGAGTTCTCCCTATGATATTTTTCACCTTGTGTGAATTAGATATCCCTTGTGCCCAGCCCCTTTCCATGGATTGGGCAGAATATAATGCTAGTAATATTAACTTGAATCTGTCACTTTGCTTTAGTCATAAAGAGAATGATGACTTTTTTTGTAGCCAGAAAGAACTTGACTTATTGGGTAAACCCCCTAAAGGACAATCTAGCTCCTGTGCATATGTTGATTGAGGCTTCAGGACAGATAGTTACTGGTTCTGCCTCTGGCAAAGGATCAGAAGTTAATGGAAATTACAAGGTGAATGTTACCTCCATGATCCTGACTTATGAAGAGATAGTTCCATTACATAACAATAATAAGAATAGACAAAATACCACAAGACCTATAGTTGCTCCGTATTGTCAACCATTTATAAGTAGTTGTTCTACCTTCACTTCCTGCCGAGATAGAACTTGGGGAAATAAACAGCTTAGTCTGGGATTTGAATTCTCTATTGGCTTGAAACCCTATATGGGAAATGTTGAGAAATCTAATAATACAACTTGGTTCACTGAAGGATGGCCATTCTTTTCCTGGGTATTGATTAATGAGGCAAGGGCCAATGAAGATGTTTCTGCTCTTCTGAACTTGCAAGGATCCTTGGGAAAGGTTTATAATGTGTCAGGTGTGGTGAAGTCAAGTAATGGAACAAGGATTAAATTGAAATTAACATCTTATAACAACAAGGTTAGCATTTACACAGAGTCAGCAGCTTTGGTGTGTTTGAAGTCACCTTTTATGTTTCTCTTGACTATATCTAGTAAAAACTGCACTGTTTTAGGTAGTTGTTGGTTGGCAGAGTGTTGGAATGGATCCGTGATGACTACAGCAGTAGTTGTTAGAATGCCTACCTTTGTCCTCATGCCTGTGGTTGCTGACCCCGAGCAGTTCGCTATGATGAGTCTGTTACACCGTAATAGGGACTATGGTGTTATGGCCGCTATTGTGGCTGCCATTGCCATTTCAGCAAGTGCAGCATTTACTGCAGATGTAGCCTTTGCCAGCCCAGTCAATTCTGCCCAGGAAATTAATGATATTGTGGCTCAAACTTTGCAAATTTTAGATAAGCAAGCACAGTTTAATTCCCATTTGCTGAGTGGTATCCTTGCCACCAACAGATAAGTAAATTTACTAGAAGAGGTTATTGAAGATGTATATGGCCTAATATCAGTGGGCTGTGTACAGAAATTAGGGCATGCTTGTGTTACCCCTCTTGTTGCATCAGATGCTTGGAATGAAATTCGAAGATGGAGAATTTTTAAATGGCAATTGGTCTATGGAGGCTGAAGTGATGATCCTTAAGCAAAAGTTCCAAATCACACATTTGAATGTTACAAGATTAGAGCCTGTTACACTTGGGAACGTTACTTCTTGGCTCACTTCTGTCCTTTCATTTTTCAAGGAGTAGGTGGGAGTGGGAATCTTTGCAGTCTGCTGTTTATTTGGGGTTGTTTTTTGCCTCTGGCTGGTTTGCTGTATTTGCATCAGTGTGTCATGAAAAGGTCCCACTCACTCAGGCACTCTTGGCTGTTGATGCAGGGCACTCCCCCACAGCCTTGCTCTCTGCCCTTAGTGACTTATAATGATTGCCCTTGCACAGTGAGGCTTTAGCTGCCATTGCACCTCTATAGGGAATCATTCTCCTCTTAGACGGCCTTTCCACCATGCTGCCCTCACTGGCCTTGCATGCTGGAAGGTGACTTGGTGATTCTGGCACCAGGAAACAGCATTTGATTGGTGGGCACATCATGAGGTGAACAACTTTATGGGCTATATCCTGCCTGTGCCTTTAGAAAAACAAAAAGGGGGAGATGTAGAGTGTGGTTGACCCTTATGAAACTTGCTGGAACATTGCATCATGTTCCCAAGATGCTAATTAGGTACTGAGTAGTGACCTATCTGATTGATCCCTGATTATGCTAATTTGGCACTCCTTACCACCTATCACCAGCTATATGCTAATGAGGCATTACTTTGGACATGTCACCAGCTATATGCTAATGAGGCATTACGTTTGGCACCAATCATACAGCTATATACCTCCCAGCTTCCCTATATAAGCAGGCTGCATTTCAGGCATGGAGTCTTTCTTCCACCATTCTACCTAAACTGAGCTGTACTCCAATAAAGTGTGATCCGAGAAGAAACATGCATGTGGTGACTGATCATTCTGCAGGCCAGAAAGCAGCTCACCCCAAATCTGGTGGTGGCACAGAGGTCCAATCCAGCTGACCCAGGTTCTCCACGGTCTTTGGGGTGGCAGAATGTCGGCCACTGCTCCATGGTCAGGCTGATATTCTGATTCTCTATTGCCCCATATATTTGCGGGCCCTGAGGTCAGGGGGCCCCACCTCCCATTTTTTGACTGTATATTACTTCACTATGTTAGGGGCTGACCATTAATGTCTTTCATTGATCTGCATTCATTGACCCAATGCTTGCCTTTTTTACAGCAAGGGCAATGGCCTGGCTGTGTGGTCGCCCCATGCCTTGTCACAGGTGGGGCACTAGTATTAGTTCAATCCTTCTTCAAATGCCTTGTCTTCCACATGCAAAGCATTCCCCAGTTCCCTGTCTTTTTCCTCCTTGTTACAGTTAAGCTGCATTACAATGGCAGCCAGCCCTGCATTAGAAAGATATAATCCCCCTAGCTCAGTACAACACTTCATCCACACCTCTAAAGGTCTATGCCTGTATGGTGTGATGGCTGCCCTGCAGTCTTTGGTACACTGCTCATAAATCAACTGCATAATCAGAGGCATGGCGGTTTCAACATCCCCAAACATTCTTTCTGCTGCTTTCACCATTCTAGCCACAAACCTAAGAAGGGCTCTGTGGTCCCTTGAGTGATTTTGGTTAAATTACCACTCACTTCCAGTCTATTAGGCAATGCTTTCCATGCCCTTATGGCTATCTTATTTATTTGTTCCTAAATCGGAATTGGGTATTACATCTGGGCATTAGCAAAGCGACCAGTCCCAAGTTATATATCCTGGTCTCAGGCAGTGTTCCCTGCCACACGGTTGGCTGCTGCTTCCTCCCCCACAAATTCAGCCAGGAATGATTTCCAGTCTAAATACTGGCCAGGGTTGAGAAACACTTTTGCTAAACTACTCCAGTCACTAGGCATCATGGCAGATCTACTCAATGCCTCAACCCGTGCTACTGTAAAAGACACAGTAGTGCCATAAGTGTGGACAGACTCTGCCAGGAATTTCGGTGCTTTAAAATCTAAGCTCATGATACTTTGCCCCTGGTTATCTTGAAAAACTGGAAAAGCCAGCAGCATGGTGGGGCGCAGCTCACACTGGACTCTCTTAAACACTTTTATGTTGTCCGGTGGCTTAGAACTATGCCCCCACCAGATGGGCAATACTGAGTGGGAGCAATAGGTGCAGTAGGGAAAAAAATCATTGATTTCCCCTTTTAAGTTTCTTTTTCTTACAGCCTCTCCCTTTTATTCTCCCTTTGTGTTCAGGCTCAGAGTCTGAACTCAATCTTTCCTCTTAGCACTGGGAAACAGACTCATCAGGGGACTCTATGCAGAGTTCTTCTAGGGAAGGCAGTGGTGGATTCAATCTTCCTACGGCCCCTTCGGCTGTTAGGGACTGTCTTTCAGATAGTTCTTCTTTAAGCTTCTCTAATTCCCTCACCCCTTCCTCTATCAAATCCTTGCCCATAGCATAATCTAGGCATTCACGTACCAGGGACCAGGTGGGTACAATACCCATTGCCAGCTCTCTAGCCTCATGTGCCCTAATCAAATCCTTTCCTAACTTTTCCCATGATGCTCTTGTAAGTGAACCACTAACCAAAAACCAAGGAGCACAGTGATCTACTCCATCTAAAATAGTTTTTTAAATTTTTATTTAATGCTCACACTGTTACTCTTCAACAGCTCTTTCAAAGCTGTGGCAATCAAGTGAGAGGAATTTACACCCATATCCTAGCCTATTCAAAACCCTTTAAATACTTTTTTTTCTTTTTTTCAAACAACTGCAAAATAGCAAATGGTTAGTTCTGCTCATCAGCAGATGTCCCATTCTCTCCTTTTTTCTACAAGCAGAGTTTTCCTGCTTAATGCAGGTCCCACTATTTTCCTGTGAGTCTTACAGGTTAACCCCCCTGATTACCGCAGTTCTGAATCTCCTTCATGGGATATTCCCAGGTTTCGGCAGCACTTGTTGTGCCCAACCTCACAGGCAAGGAAGATGCAACACCAGATTCTTCTGGAGAAACTGACCAGGTTCTTTATTCACTGTGTACACTCTTCTATCTTCTCTCCTTCTCCTCCCTCTGCTCTCTGCTTAAAAGCCCTCCAGTGATTCACTCACTCCCTGTGACATGGATGCTGCCTATTGGGCCATGCTTGTGGATGCTCACTGGCATGATCACCTCATGCCAAATAAGGAGCTGTTGCCTAGGGAGTGCTCCACATCAGGAAAGCAGAAGGTGGAAGCCAGTGCCATTTTTGGATGCAGCTTGGTCACAGCTCCAGACACATAGTTATGCTAATGCCTTTAGAGTACAAATGTGCTTATTTAGAGTATACACCCAGAATTGATATAGCTGTATTCTTGGCAGATTGATTCCCAATTTTTTGAGATGGACCAAACAGCATTCCAGAGTTTCTGGAGACACTTACACTTCCTCCAACAATGTAGCAGGGTTCCCCTTGCTCTGCAGTCTCTCCAGTATTGGTTGTCCCTTGTGTCTTTTTTTTTTTTTTTTTAGCCAATCTGACACATGTCAGGTGGTATCTCAAAGTTGTTTTGACTTGTATTTCTCTGATGGCTAAAGAAGGTGAGGACTGTTTCCAAGTACCTTGCAGACTTTCTTCTACTGAGATTTCCCTTTTTAGTTTTGAACCTCAATTTTGATTGGGTTATTCAAAATTTTGGCCACTACTTTCTGGTAGGTCTTTTTTATACAGAAATCTGTCCTGTGTTACTTATAGGCATAGTGAAAATCTTTTCCCATTCTGAAGGCTGGCAGTTTGTCCTGATGACATTATCCTTGGCTTTACAGAAGCTTCTCAATTTCAGGAGGTACACCTTATTTACTGTTGTGCTTAGTATCTGTGGCACTGGTGTTACATTTAGATGTAGTTGCATGTGCCATTTTCTTGGAAGGTATATCACTTTCTTTTCTATCAAGTGCAGACTTTCTGTTTTTAGGTTGGGGTATTTTATTAACTTGGATTTGAATTTTTTGTAGGGTGACATAATTGGATCCATTTACATTTTTCTACAAACTACCAACTGTCTATGCCAAAAGCTATTGTTAATGATATTATAATTTTTCCATTGAATATTTTGAGCCTATTTGTGAAAGACCAGTTATTCATAGATTTTTGGGTTAAATCCTAGATCCTCAATTCGATTCTATTGATCCTCATTTTTCTGTGAGTATCATGCAGTTTTAATTACTGTAGCTCTATAGTATAACTTGAAGTCAGAGATGGTGATACCTCTTAAGGTCTTTTCATTGAGTTTATTTATTTTTTTTGCAATTATGGCTTTCCTGTTATTACAAATGGAATTGAGTATTGGTTGTTTAAAGTCTGTAAAACACTGTGTTAGAATTTTGATGGGCAGTGCATTGAATCTGTTGAATGCTTTTTGTGGAACAACCAATTTTACTATAGTGATCCCACCATCCAGGAACATGGATCATCCTACCCATTGTCTGTTATGTTCTTCAAATTCTTCCTTCTGTGTTTTAAAATCTTTGTTCAAAAGGTTGTTTCTGTGTTGGTTATAGTTACTCCAAAGTATTTAATGCTGTTTTAGTGATTGTAATGTATGAGGTTTAGCTTATTTCTTTTTCAGCCCTTTTATCATTTGTGTATGGAGAACTACTGATTTCTTTGAATTAACTTTGCATCCTGCTGCATTGCAGAAGGTGTTCAACAGCTTTAGAAGTTCTCTGGTAGAATTTTGTCTGTCACTTATTTACTAAATTATATCATCTGCAAAGAGATAGGTTCACTTTTAATCATCCAATTTTTATCCACTTATTCATCTTTTGTAATCTTATTGTTTTATCTAAAGTTAAACAACTATGTTAAATAACTAGTTCCTGTTTTTCAGGAGTATTTCTTCAGTGAGTTTGACCTTTACTGTTAGCTTCCTGTGAATTGTCTTTATTAAACTGAGAAATTATCCCTTTATTCCTGATCTCTACCTGGCTTTTATCATAAAGGTGTGTTGGATTTTGTCAAAGGCTTTTTCAGCATCTAAGAATATGATCATGAGGTTTTTCTTCACATTTACAGTTTTCATATATTGAACCATACCTGCATTTCTGGAATGAAGTCTATCAAATCATGATGATGATATGTTTTATATATTGTATACTGTTTGCTAATATTGTTGAGAAATATAGTAACAATATTCATAATGGAAATAGTTCAGTAATTCTCCTTTATTTTGTCTTGGAGTTGCTTGGATAATAGGGTAACTGTGGCTTCATTAAAGGAATTTTGAAATATTTCTTTTCTCTCTACTCTGTGGAACAGTTTGAGGAGTAAGGTAGTAAATATTTGAATGTCTCATAGAATTCTGCACTGAAACTACCTGTACTTGGCTTTTTTTATGGGAGACTTTTAGGACTGCATAAAACATTTAGGTTTGTAGATATGTTCATGTAATTAATCTGATCTTCTTTTATCTTGATAAATAGTAACTGTCCCTAATTCGGTCCACTTCTTCTAGGTTTTCTATTTTTGTGGAATATAGATATTCAAACTATGCCTGATAATTCTCTGGATATCCTTGGGGCCTGGGCTTTTTTCCCATTTAACATTTCTGATTTTATTGATTTGAAATCTCTATCTCTGCTATTTAATTAGATTGATTAAGGGTTTATATATTGTTGACTTTCTCCAAATAGCCACTTTTTGAATCATTGAATCTTATATTTTTCTTTTTATTACAATTGTATTGTTTTTAACCCTGTGTTTAATTATTTCTTACCAGGTTCTCCTAGGTGAGTTTGCTTCTAAATGTTCAAAGGCATTCAGCTATGATATTAGTTCTTCTATTCATAGAAATGTATTTCTCACTTTGTTTTATATCAAGTTTAAAGTGGCTGGGATTATGGTGAGGTCTCTAATCCACTTGGATTTGAATTTTGTGAATGGTGACAGGCTCAGATATATTTGCATTTTTCTACACAATTCCATCCAGCTATGCCAACACCATTTGTTAAATATACTTTCCTTTTTACATTGAATATTTTGGGCCTCTTAGTCTAAGTTCAGGTGTTCATAGTTTTTTTGTTTAAGGTCTGGATCCTCAATTCTATTCCACTGATCCACAGGTCTGTTTTTAGGCCAGTACCAGGCTGTTTTTTTACTGTAGCTCTATAGTATAAATTGAAGTCAGGGACGGTTATACCTCCTGAGGTTCTTTTGTTAAGTAAAATTGTTTGGGCAATCCTGGCTCTTTTGTTATTGGAAATAAAATTGAGTATTGTTTTTTCAAGTTCCAAAAAATATTGTGTTGGAATTATGATGGGTAGTGCAGAGAATCTGAAGATTGCTTTTGGTAGAATTGCCATTTTTACTATGTTGATCCTATCTATTCAGGAACATGGGAGAACTTTCCACTTTCTGATATTCTCTTCAATTTCTTTCTTAGTGATTTAAAATTTTTGTCAAATAGGTCTGTTACTTCTTTGGTTATAGTTACTCCAAGGTATTTAATAATATTTGCAGCTATAATGAATGTAATATTTCCCTTATTTCTTTTTCAGCACTTCTATCTTTAGTGTTTAGAAGGGCTACTGATTTCTTTGAGTTAATCTCTCCTGCTACAATGAAGAAGGTGTTTAAAAGCTGTAGCAGTTCCTTGGAAGAATTTGTGCTTCACTTATATATACAATCATATCATCTGCAAATAGAGATAGCTTCACTTCTTCTTTTCCTATTTATATCAACTTACTCTCTTTTTGTTCTTAATTGAATTAGCTAAAACTTCCAGAATTATATTGAATAAATAGGGGGAGGGAAGACATACTTGTCTAGTTCATGATTTTAGTTGGATTGCTTTGATTGTTTCTCCTTTAATTTTGATAATGGCTGTCAGCTTCTTGTAAATCACTTTTATTATATTTTGGTATTCTCCCTATATTCCTGATCTCTCCCGGTCTTTAATCATAAAGGAGTTGGATTTTCTAAAAGGCTATCAGGATCTAAGGATATGATCGTGTGGTTTTGTTCCTTTAGTTTGTTTATATGATGGTTAACGTTTACAGTTTTTTGTATGTTAAACCAGTCCTGCATTTCTGGGATGAAGTCTACTTCATTGTATTTTTCTATTAAGTAGAAGAACTACTGTTGTTTAATCTATTCTCCAATTAATTGGCATCTAGTTTGTTTTTACTTTCTCACTATTATTATTATGAATAATACTGCTATGAAATTATTGAGCTAATGTTTTTGGGGTGTGCATGTGCATCTTTAGAATGTATGCCTAAAAGTGGTATTCCTACATATAACAAGTAATTAATTTCTAAAATATATAGAGAACTGAACAAACTCTTCACCTCTAAACTAACCCATGAATCTTATCATGTCCAATCATTTGGCATGGTGCCTTTTCTCAGAGCATCATTTTAACTTCTTTACTCTGAAACTGCTGGTATATAATTGTGGTTTCTCCAAGGTTTATCTCTAACTTCCCTTTGCCCATCTGATGTTTTCTTATATTCCCAAAGTTTTCTAAGTCTGGCAGCTACACCCAAGCTTGTTGTTTGCCCTGAGGAAAGTCAACATTTTTATAATACCAGGAGGCTGGGAATTTATTTACAATATAACAAATTTGGACTACTTAATTGCATCAATTTTGTCTCCATTTTTGCCTTGTGAAACATATTTTTCTGTGGAATTTTTTTCAGAATTATGCCTTTTTTGTTATTATTGCATGCATATATTCAATTTTATTCCCATATGACTAAGAAAACTATTAATAACTCGCAGTTTCTGGTCATCTACCCCATGTTTCAGACCAGATTTTTTCACAGGTATATAGCCCTAAGTAACCACACAATATCATATATTAATGACAAACTCTTCAACCTATTACTCAGGCTAGATTCTAGTTAGCACTTTGTAAACCATTTTTCATAATTCACAAAAAGCCATTCTTCATCTGTATTTTATCTGGTGTCATATGCCTTACCTGTACTTTTATATTTTGGCTCTTTGATCAGTACCTTATAGGATCATTCTGACTTGATCATTTTTTTCACTTTGTGTCTTTGTGGAATTCTGTGTACTTCTAAACTTCCCTGTCATACTAAAAACCAAAAAAAAAAAATATAGCAAATTCAAACTTTGTTTAGTAATGGAAAATCACAACATGCAAATAGGCATTACCCATCACTGTTTTCTCTCCATTCAAAAATGAGTTTTTTATCTAAATCAAGCATAATTAAATAAAACACAACTGCTGTAAAGCATGAATTAAAATTTTGTATCTAGTCTATTTTCATTTATCAAAATTAAAAAATCCATTGTATCATCTTATTTACCCTTGTAAATCGAAAATTTTATGTCTAATTTACATTTTTATTACTAATAAAAAGTGTAGTTCCAATTATTCATTCTTTAACACCATCAAATTCAACATGCAGAAATATATACGAATATTTTAGTAAATATGAAGTATATTACATTCATCCTCCAAATTCTAAAAATGACAGACACATCTTGTTGCCTGAATAATCACTCATTTTTTTTAACATGCAGCATCCATCCTTGGCCTATGTACTTGGAGTATTTCCAGTGTAAGATCTGTTGTGTATTTCAGCATAATTTGTCAGGCAATTTTCTATATTTTCTGTAGAATACCAGGCAGTTATGTCTGAGAAGCAAGGACATGAAAAAGAATTTCATCTTGTTCTTCCAAGTTTTAGTGATCACATTTATGTTTCATAGACATCTAGTTAGTGCATCATGCTATCAGGCAGTGAAACCAAAATAAAATGTTGCCAAGGGGAAAATACTTGCCACAAAGGAAGTAAGCTTCATGCTGTGAAGTAGATTTTTTTAGCTAAAATAATGCACACCACACTGTCAAAAAATCCTGTGTTTAAAGTTTTAAATGTCATAATCTGTAGTCCTCTTAAATGTTAATAACTTATAAATTTGAAATATATTTTTATACATCTAAATTGTTACATAAGTTATTATCACAAGTGATTATTAACTTCCATTTCTATTCTACATTAATGAGTTATACAAACCTTAAAAAAAGAGTAGATACATATTTACAGTATACCAAAATTACACTTAAATTTCTATCAATAATTTAAAATGTATATTAATGTAAAGTATTTAAAACAAGTAATTGCTTATTAAATGTATATATCATAACCT
>PVIH01031706.1:0-10492 GCA_004025045.1 Sigmodon hispidus | reverse complement strand
TCTTCTTAAATCAACCCATTTCCATGAATCTACCCACCACGTGGCTTGCAGCCCGTGGCTCACCTGGATTCCTACATGCTTCTTCTTCGGGGGACAGATGGCGACTAGTAAACTCCACCCCTTCTTCCTACCTGGCTGCCTCTGATTCTCCACCCACTTCTACGGTGCCCTGCATGGGTCCAAACAGTCATTTATTTACATGGTACAGAGAACATTCCACCACACATCCCCTTTAATCAGATATCTTAACATTTTAGTATTAACTTATTTGTATGTGTCTGTGTGAGTATATGCTGTGTGTATTAGTTACTTTTCTGTATCATGTTCAGAAACAACTTTAAGTAGAGCCAAGTATTCTTACCCACTAATCTATCTCACCAATTCACATTGTTGAGCTTTCCTATATTACTATGTATCTAATAGATTTTCCAACATAAAATCTGGGATTTAGAGAAAATAAAATTACAGATATTTTATCATGCATGCATTTTTCTTTTCTTTTTCCAAAGTAGAGTTTCTCTGTATAACAGCCAGCCCTGGCTATCCTGGAACTCATTCTATAGACCAGGTTGAACTCAGACTCACAGAGATCTGCCTGCCTTTGTCTCTTAACTACTGGATTAAAGGAGCGCACCTCCACTGCCTGGCTTTATTATGCATTGTCAAACCATATTTTTTTTATACAATTTGTTTTGACTGTATTATGTCATGGGCCAGGGCATTATATGAGAACATTTCAAAACAGGCTAACAGTTTTCTAAGAGTTAGCACTCAACTATTTTGTTTCCTTACTGTCTTGGGGAATTTTCTATGTGTCTCTTATTTCAACTGTTTTCTGTCTATATCACTTCTAGTGATACAAACATTTAGCTGAGCTATAAACAGCAACTACATTTGGAGATATAATAGCTTCACTTAAAGATTTTATTGGAATCACAAGTGAATATCTGTAATATTCACTGTGAAATTAGTCAGTTCCCCTCTAAGATAGGAGTTCTTCCCCATGAGGCCTTAGCTCTACTAATAAAATGAACCTAAATATCTCCAGATCATCTCTATTTCAGTCCCAGTTTCTATCTATTGTAAATTTTTTCTTTCCTTTTTATTTTCTTGGTTTTTTTTTTCTTAGTTTGTTTTTCATTTACAAGACACATAGCCCTCCAGATCATTCCCCATTCAGGCATCTTTATTTTTCTTTTATGCATGTTATTAAATTATCTTCACAGAGAAGTACACAAAACACAGAGAAAGCACTTATTTTCAAATGATAAATCCAAACGTTAAGTATAAAGCTCACAAATGGAAATTTCCAGCACATGAGAACCCTTTTCAGGTGATCAGCCCATGCCAGCTCCAAAACAGAGACACCCTTTGACCTGTACTATTCGGGTGATGTCTGCATTAAAAATCTGTCTTTAGAGTCTCTCCAAGTGAAATACATACACAGCAGCAGAGCTTCCTTTTCAGGAACCTTTGTCCCTGGCATTCTTATGCAGCTTCCATCTGCCGTTTTCACTGCCATAGATGGTAGGAGCAAATCTAACATTCTGACACTGTACTCAGTGCCCTTTTTATCGCCCCACTTAATCGTAGGTACTTGCCGCTTTGGTTCCTTCCATGTCTTTTGAAAGATCTGGCCAGTGACTTAACCTAGACAAATGATAATCCTAGTAGTTAAATGTCAGTCACTGCAGCCCTAAGACTTCTGTACATGTAATGTATGATTGCTCTTTGGGGAAGGGCTGGAAGAACTATGAGAAAAGATATAATTGAACTATATATCTTCTCTCATGCAATCATAGAATAGATCCCTATAAACAAATAAAATGTTAGCACCTGGGTTAAACAATACAAAGCAAGCCGTTTTCTTTACCTTGTTCCCTTACCTACTCTGCAGTCATTTAGAGGCATTTTTCCTAAGGTAAAGTGGTACACAGATGTTGCCATAGTTCTTAATGTATGTGGATGTGTTTACAGAAGCCCCCATCATCCTTTACCAGGAGTATGGCACCTATGGAAATGCTAATTTCACTTTTAAAGTAACTTCTTGAAAGAGTCATATTCATTTATAAGACTTTCTGTTAGCTCAGCAACCTCTGACATATAAACAAGAGGTTTTGTGTGTGAGTAAATTTGACCTTTTTTGGCTGAAAACGCAAGAGGAGCTGAGAACGGCAGCTATGTACTAAGCTAACATTGGCTCTTGAATAAGCTGGAATGTAAAAGGTCTGAGTGTTTTCAGGGAAGCTAGATTAAATGTGGGCCTCTTGGGGTGCCTTCTCAATATTCATAGGTAAAACATGCTCCAGACTTAAATTTTTTCTATGTGGACTCTACCTCCTACACATGATCACCACATTTCTTTCTCAATGTAAAACATTTTCACTCCTAAATCTATCACCTATATAAGTAAATTTTAATGAGTTGAGTCTTTTAAGCAAGAAAACAATATTTCTTTTAGCAATAAAAAAAGTGCTGTCTTGATATTTGGAATTATTTCAAATACCTTCTTATGTATTTTTAGTAATTCTCCTTAAACTCACTTGAAATTTACTTTCTTAAAATAATATGCTACACAAAGATATTACTATTTCTCTCTGTTTTATTTTTCTTTAGGATGAAGATGTCATATGCTTTCATGTCCTTCAGCTAATTTCATAGACTATCAAGCACCATTTGTTTTTTTCTTGTACATATTCATACTTAGAAATGCCCGAGAAGGCAATGAACTTCATTTGCCTGCCAGGAGCTCTGGTCTGACTTCCTGACCTTAATCAAGCACGTAGGGGTTTTTTTACTACTAGATTTTGGAAGCAGAACATTTTATCCTTAAAAAATTCAAAATATAGTTTATTTGTTGAAGTGACATTAGGTGATGTTTTGTTTTCTTTATGAACAGCACATGGCACACACAATGTAAGCACTCTAAATAATTTGATTAACTCATCACCCACTGAATCTATTTGCATCTATGTATACACACACACACACACACACACACACACACACACACAATGCTGAACAGATGGAGCTACAGTCTCCTTGGAAAGAGGTCTCTGATGATCTGACTATGTCCTGAACCATCACTGACTTCCCAGACCTGACATAAGTAACTCATGACTAAGTACGTTTACCCTGGGGCTATCTCAAGTCACATTTCTAACTCTTTTGCTTGTTGCTAAGGTCAATATGTATTAACACAAAACACCCCTAAATAATATCTTTCTCTCCCTGTAAATGTTACTTGGTTCACCACTACCAAACAGTCTTGTTTGGGGTTGAGTGCAAGCATGAGATTTGCTTGGACTCACTAGTGGAGCCTGGGAAACAAGACTCCTGCTGAAGAGTCTTGAGTGGATGTAGCTTCAGGCTCCTATTGTCCTCTTAGCCTGACTGACATAGACGCTTTTCTGTGCATGCCTTTCATCTTCCAATAGTGGACAAAAATAATTATTAGACTTGGCTTAACAAGTCAAGACACAAGGGGATCTTTTGTTGTTGCTTATTTGAAAGTCTTTACTGACTCAAGTAGTTAGATACTGAGTGTTCCCTGGTTATCATAGCTTCCTGTACTGTGCATTATCAAAGCCCCTATCTGTAGGCTGAATCATGGGACAGTGCTTCCTCTCCATTAGAACTGGGAGCTAAAAGTTATCATCTGTTACGTCTACCAAGGTTCTGTTATGTCGATCAATGTTCTTTTCTGCCTCACCCTCTGATTCTTCCAAGCTTGAAATTCCAAATATTTACCTCCCAGGGTCTTTGTCACTTACCTAATCTGTAATTTCCCCCTTTGGATATTCCACCAGCTGTAAGAAACAAGCTAATAAACACTTCTATTCACTAAGCTGATTTAAATCATCCCTCACAGGCATACTCAAAGCCATGTCTACTAGGTAACATGCTGGGATGAACAATGCTGCTATGAATGTATTGCACGTGCCTATTCCCTGCCTCCTTTCATGGCTCCAGGGAATTGACCTCACAAGAGACAGCAAGGGAGTAAAGAGATGAGAGAGGCTGGGACAGAAAAACTGAGATGGAGACAACCGGCCCTGGTGGAGAAACCAGAGCATCCTAGAAGCTGTTTGTAATATAGATCTGAACAAGAAGATGGGGTTATTGCAGATAAACAAGTGTGTTTGCAATATACAGCTGAACAAGAAGATAGGGTTATTACACATAAATAAGGAGGTGGGTTTATGGTATACAGCCCACCAACTGTGTAAAGTTAACTAATCTCAGCAGAACTGGGGAGCAGTCATTAGACCATGAGCATCTGAGGGGAGAAAGCTACACTAGGCATTTTCTGCACACACTGTCAGACCAGAGGAAACCTTTGCCTTCCCTCTAAGCCTCACCCCAGTATGGGAAGGTTTTGCCATTTTCCATGAATCTGAGGTCAGTGTCCCCAACATGGCTGTGCCTTTGTCAACAATATAATGTCATCCAGGACTTCATTCACTCAGGGCTTCTTCTACTCCCCACACCTTCTAATGCATACTGTCTATTTTACCAGTGGGTATAAACCAAGGAGTATATCTGCTAGTTATAGGTACCTATGTGGTTTAGAAGATAGTTTTCTAGAATGGGTTAATGAACTCTATGGTCTTACCAGAACTTTCTGATTGTTCATATTTTCTGCATTCCAAATTATTGTCATTTTGATGATTGTGTCATGAAATCACAAGACAGATTTCATTTAAGTTTCCCTGATGATAATAAATCTAAACACTTCTTATGTATAAAGGCTGTCTTCTTTTTAAGATTCATGTGAGTAGCATTTTTCACTCTATCTTCATTTCCACATCTTTTTTCACAGCTTAATAAAATATTTAATTTCAACAAGCAACAGCTCATCTTTTACACTTTTATATATTAGCTTTACACTTAGAAATACTTGATTATCCTAGTGGTCATTAAAAATATTCTTTTACATTCCATTCCAAATATTTTTTGTTTTACCCTTCATAACTATAGTGATTTTCAGGCAATGTAAAGTAATTATCAAGAAACATCATGACTGCTTTGCAAATTCGTCAGAGAATGGTTTTTTGCAGCATATGTCAAGTAGTCAGATAGATCTGCTTGGTAAAGTCTCATTAGATCACAAGTCGGCAATAACAACACTGAGGAAATAACTCTCAGCTACATTAAACGATGATCAACTCAACACCTTACTCCAAACACACTTGGTAAAATTTAGTAAAAACAGTGTCATTAACCAGGGAAATGCCTAGTTCTTTCTACTTCTGTGGCATCTTTCACACAATATTAATATGGCATAATAAAAAAGTTCTGAGTAAATAATTTAGAATTCACCCAGAAATTGTGCCCCCTGTGAATGACATAGGCATTGAACAGAAGCAGTGCCCAAGCCCAGCTTGGGAACATCACAGACTTCCTTCTATACTGCCTTACTTAGGAACTTTTTTTAAAATTTTATTATTATGAACAAAGAAGTCACACTTTCTATCCTTGTATATCCTTATTCAAGGTCTCTTCTCCCTCCCACCACATCAGGTCATTCTCTCTTCTCCACAACTCCCCATTCCCTCCCTGGGCAGGCAGCAGGGAGTCCCAAGGTCCCACTGTTCCAATAGTACTTAGTTCAGTCTCCACTCCTGGCAGATACAGTTTTCTCCCCCCAACCTCAAGACTGAGTCAGGTGTTCCTCTAGGGGGAGTGGGATCCAAGGAGTCAGTCCAGTGTGTTTCTGATCCCAAGCTGTTCAGTGGTTGGGGTTTGCAGTTTGGGCCTGCTTTGCTTTTTTCTTGTTTGTTTGTTTGTTTAGAGTCCACTAATAAGTGAGTACATCCCCTGCTTATCTTTCTGGGTTTGTGATACCTCGCTCAGGAGGGTATTGTCCAAGTCCATCCATTTGCCTGCAAATTTTAGGATATCATTTTTTCTTACTGCTGAGTAGTACTCCATTGTGTAGATGTACCACAGTTTGTTAATCCATTCTTCAGTTGAGGGACATCTAGGTTGTTTCCAGGTTCTTGCTATTATGAATAACGCTGCAATGAACATAATTGAGCTAATGCCTTTGGAGTGTGACTGTGCATTTTTAGGGTATACACCCAGAAGTGGTATTGCTGGGTCCTTGGGAAGATTGATTCTCAATTTTCTGAGAAACCGCCATATTGCATTCCAAAGTGGCTAAACAAGCTTATACTTCCACCAACAATGGAGGAGTGTCCCTCTTGCTCTGCATCCTCTCCAGCATAGGCTGTCCCCTGTGTCTTTTATCTTAGCCAATCTAACAGGTGTGAGGTGGTATCTCAAAGTTGTTTTGATTTACATTTCTCTGATGGCTAAAGATGATGAGCACTTTTTCAGGTGCCTTTCAGCCATTCATAATTCTTCTGCTGAGAATTCCCTTTTTAGATCTGAACCCCATTTTTTTGATTGGGTTATTCAAGGTTTTGGGCTCTAGATTCTTGAGTTCTTTATATATCTTAGAGATCAGTCTTCTACCACTTGTAGGGTTGGTAAAAATCTTTTCCCATTCTGTAGGCTGAACTTTGATAGATAAGAGCTCACAGAACACAGGAAATAAAGCCAAAGTTATAGACGTTATTTATTTACTGACTTTGATTTACTATTTACTTGTTCACTATTTTATTAAGTTTGGTTATTTTAGAAATCAAGCAATGTATAGGTCCTCAGTTCACAAAATGATATTTTATTATTACCCTTACTCAGCACTACCTAATGGAAGCAGCTACAATATAAATGTGGCCTGCAGCTCTGTATGTGACATAGGAAACACTGGCCACTCTGGCTATTTGCATTTTACAGGTACCAAGTGAGACCAAGAAACTGAAAGTACAACTTTATCCAGTTTTAATTAACTGAGGTTTAAGCAGCAATGGCCACAAGTTGTTAGTAACTACTGCATGGTACATAACACAAGTCTACTTAATCCCCAAATGTGAATTTTTCACAGAATTATCCCCGTGACAAATGGACGATAAACACTTTGGCAAAAGCAGCACTAATCTTCCAAAAACTAAACACCTAAATGGTTTTGCAGCTTAGTAACTGTCTTCAATGTGAATCTGGAAGAAATATGCATCTTATATTCCCAACACCACTCAAACTGGTTCATTCTGAGACATATACCAGTGACTAGTTCTTGCCACCAAATACAATGCTCTTTTGATAACATAAAGCTAAATATGCAAGATTTTTGGCAGGGTTCCGACTGTGCATACCACAGAGTAATAATCAAATACTATTTTGATCCATGCTCTACAATCAGGCCAAATTTATGTTTTTATGAGTGTTCACCAGAGACTAATTGAGGACATATTCTATAGTTCCTGATTTCTGAAGCATATGCTATATCACAGTTGGTGAACTATTAAACAATCCACTTTGAATTTGTGAATACATTTTAAAGATTCCTTTTAAGTTCCTTCTCTTACACCTTATCCTGCTCCCCACTTCACACCCAGCAGCTACAAATATCTGTAGGGCTGTTTCAAATTAAAATCTTTGGTGCGTACTTAGAATTAGGATTCTCCAACTCCACAAATGTGAAAACAAATGCAAAACAATCATTCATCATTGTACCCCAACACTTAACCCTAATAACAAACCACGGTCATTGGTGAGAAGTGCAAAATAAGTTTCTATAGCACACTCAACCAATCCTTTAAAAATTAGTTAGCCTTGTTCTTCCTAATTGTACTCCCTGCTGACACCAACCATAGTTCTCCCCAAGGCCTCACACAGGTCACCTAAAATACCCTGGCACACACTGCTCATTTGGTTGAAGGTGGTTAGTGACCAGGTGTCATGATCTCCTCATCTGCTAGCTTAATGAAAGGCCATGTTAATTGGCAGTATTTTCTGAAGCAGAATACTGTCAAAATTCACTTCATGAAGACACCTATCTTTCTCCTTTTTCTAAATTAGCAAAAGATATTATCAAGATACTGATATCCTCAGAGCTGCCTGCCCATGTCTACCCTGTCAACAATCCCTGGCATGGTAACCCCTTAGTTAAGAATACAACAGGTAAATTAAGGCAGGAGAAAAATTCAGATTTCAGACTTCATCCTGTTACTCTGAACTCATGAGATATATATCATTCTGAATACTTTCTTGCCACTCCTACGTGGGATGCCATGTCAGGCAAGCATAGGATTAGCTCAAAACCTATGCTAGACATTCTTAGCTGATGAACTGTAATTAGTTGTTGATTGTTAAAGAAGATAGGATATTTATCTGTTTTCTAATGTCATAACAGACTTCTGCTCACTTTCTGAATTATAAAGAGAAGTGTTAACTCCATGCCCCTGAGGTCCGCAGTCTGATATCTAGGGGCTAGCATCTGGTTAAAGCCTTGGTACATGCAGTAGTGGTTATACAGTAGTGGAAGGCAAGCAGTCATAAAAGTCCAGACACTAAAAAACAGGAGGCCAAATTCATATTATGGCCATTCTCAAGATATATAATCTATTTCTTGGGTTAAGATCTATTCATAAGAATAGCCTACCGAGGTAAGTGCCTCTTAAAAGTCAACTTGTAGCATCTTGGTAGCCATTAAATTTCAGCATGGATTTTACAGGGGACATTCAAACTATAGGAGTATGAAAACACATCCCCTTTTTGGTAAATAACTCCTGACAATCAAGGAATTGTGAGTGATTCTTGACCTCTCAGAGCCTGAAATTTTCAATCTCAAATTACTTTTCCTGAAGTTACATCAGAGGCATTCATTGTTCAGTCACACGGACCCTGCCAGAAGCTGCAAGCCCCTAGACCTCCCACAGAGATTTTGTTATAATTATTTTAACAGTTCATTTTTTCATATTATCATTTTCACCTTTATCTTTATTCAAGTATTTTATAAGGAAAAGAACAAGGAAGGAAGTATGGGAGAAACTTTTGCTTCAATTAAGGAATTAACAATGTGAAGTAAAACTTGGCCTCTGTGCTAACTGCATGATAATACTATTAAATGAATAAACATATAATAGTAACCTTTATACGCCAAAAATGTACTTTCCAAGCCTCATATGCAGATTTTAAACTATAATATATATAACATATACAAGTTTATATGTAAACAGAGGTAAGTCTGTGTATAATATAGCATTTAGAAAGAAAACCAAGGATGGGTAATATGGGGTGTAAGGAAAGAGAATGTAGGCAAAGACACATATGAGTCATGAAAGGAATATAGAAATGTTTTTCTTTTTTGTAGTTTCAACTACGTCACATTTTTCTTCTTCTTCTTTTCCTTTTCTTGTGGTGAATGAATAAAAAAAAAATATGCCTGGGCATGGTGGTGGATGCCTTTAATTCTAGCACTCCAGAAGCAGAAGCAGGTGTATCTCTGTGAGTTAATGGCCAGCCTAATATAGAGAGTGGAATTCCAGGACAGCCAAAGTTGTTACACAGAGAAATCTCATCTCAAGAAACAAACAAACTGTAAATGATAGTGAAAATGTCAAACTCTAAGTGAAGCTCCAAGGTTAGGAATGGCTATTTAAAAGTCCACACATGAAGTCTTGGACTGGGTCAGTGTTTGTTTGAGTGGCTAGCTTATTCAAGCTGTGAGATATTACTAGTGAGTATATCATAACAAAGTGGTTTTATTTTTATTTTTTTAAAGTATAAGAAAAAGGCAGGAATATAACTGGAAAGAAATTATTGGGTAGAGGGAGCTAGCTGATGAAAAGTTACTTTCACATTAATTTTGCCTTAATTAAGAAATTTACTGTATTAAAGAAAGATTACTCTATGTGTATCTGTCACCAAAAAAAAAAATGGATCTATGAACTTATGCAGCAGGCTTTGCTATATTGGGCTTTTTTTTAGACACTGACAAAGTTCTCAGAATGCTCTTACATATTTTCCTTCATGGAATTGAGGCATACTTATAAGGTCAATGTAAATTACATCTAACATTAAATTTTACCTTCTATTTCTATACTCAGTCTCTGCTAAATTCCCAATGGAGGGGAGGTAAGTCTGGCATTTGATCCCTGTAGTCTAGAACAAGGAGATAACTACATTTATCAAGACAGATTTCTGTACCTAACACTCAAGCTTTTAAAAATCCTGATGAAAATGTGTGTAGTGTCCAACATCTGCTGGAATCACCTGATGCTGTTCTGTAGGAACATATTTGTGAGGCTCCAGAGACAATTTGCAGTCAGATTTGATGTCATTAACACATTATCATCTCAGTGGTATTTAGGACAGCTCTTCCTGAAGGCAATATGACTCAGGTGAGGATGGTAGAGATTCTTCTACAAATAGTTCTTAGAAGAATTTTTTTTAATTTTTTCTTTTATTGTTTTTTTGAAAATCAATATCAAACATTATATAAAAAAGTAAAACATTCAGAATAGATGACAAAAATCCCATACAGTAATAAAACTTCTCTTTTCTCTAAAATACATGAAACATAAAAAAATAGAATCTAAAGCTTCTCAAGCCAGGTTAGGCTCAGCTACAGATAAAGAAAGCA
>PVIH01031705.1:0-10494 GCA_004025045.1 Sigmodon hispidus | reverse complement strand
AGATGTGTTGGGAGGGGGAAGAGACCTTGAATAAGGATATATAGGGAAAGCTGAACACAAAGAAAATATATGTGTAGCAATCTTATTTGTGTTTCTACCCTTGATAAGCCATGCTTATGATTCTTATCCTCTGTATAGTTATTGTTAACTCTTCTGCATTTTAAATTCTTTTTACTGTTTTTTTTTTTTTTGATAAATACAAAATAAAGAAAAAAAAAAAAGATTGTAAAAATGGGTATGGAGACATGAAAAAAACCAAGATAATAAATTAAAGAAGCATGGGATTCAGCGGTAAGAAACAAGCAGAGCTAATTAGTGCTAAAAATGGGTCTTAGGAGAGAGGTCATTAAGTAAGTGCTGGAAACCCTATGTCCCTGTAGGTTATTAATCCGTTAATTAACATTCTCTAATACAATGTAAATTTTCAATATTAAAGCCTATTTTTTATATAAGAAATACTTGAAAGTGTGTGATTCAATAGGCTATGGAGTCTGATATCAAAAGTCTATAGCTCCATGCTCCTCCCCATGTGCATAACTCCCAAACCTGGTGCTCTTCCAAATAGAAATCAGTAATAATGGTTTGACTTTTAATATTCTAGATATTTTTGTCCATTCATACAACAATGCATATAAATCTGTTTCATTCTTTGAAATTGATACTTCATATCAATACACCATCATACTCTCTATTTTTACAACAGGCAGTTAGATAATACAGAATTCCCATTACTATAAACCACACAACACCACTATCTGAAGATTTATATCAGTTTTAAACAGCATA
Source organism: Sigmodon hispidus (assembly GCA_004025045.1). Taxonomy (NCBI): domain Eukaryota; kingdom Metazoa; phylum Chordata; class Mammalia; order Rodentia; family Cricetidae; genus Sigmodon; species Sigmodon hispidus. The sequence continues at coordinate 9,708 of PVIH01031705.1, read as the reverse complement.
TGACATTGAATCAGATCAGACCAAAGGAGCAAGAACTGGCCTTGCTCCTGGAGTTTGTGACACACCATGGCACCAAAGCAGCAAGTCTCAGAACTTTTCTTGTCATTAGACTCTATTAGAAGAATAGTTATGAACTAGAGAGAAAGCTCAATGGGTAATGGTATCTTCACAAGTCTGAAGATCTGTGATTACTCCAATGAACCTACAAGCTGACAAGAGAGAAGCAACCCCAGCAAGTTATCCTCTGGTCTCCACACATTTACACACACACACAAAATAAATAAATGAATAAATAAATAAATAAATAAATAAATAAATAAATAAGTGTAATTGGAAATATTTGTTTATTTTTATTATATTTTTATTATATAAAACAATATTTAATTTTAAATATATTTTGATTATACTCTTTCCCTCTCCCAAATCCTCTTAGATACCCTCTACCATCCACCTAACTTTAATTTCTTTCCCAAGAAACCAAAATCCCTATAGAACAACAAAGCTCTCCCAAACAAAGAAAACAAAATGAAATGCCTCCCAAAAAAATATCCACTAAACTTTAACCAAATAAAAATAAACACAAAAAATTTCTATGCAGTCCAGCATATGTTGACACTGCTCCTGAACCTAAGGCCTTCCTTGGTCTGGTTGATATACTCAGTGTCACCCTGTTGAAGAAAACAGATTTTTCCCTCTTCCAGCAGGTATAAATGATAATTCAGTCATTAACCTTTACTCTAGTGCCTAGGTTTCCCCTCATTCTATTTCAATATAATAAAATAAAACAAAACCTATCCCATCAAAGTTGGGCAAGAGAAGGAAAAGAACAAAAGGCATAAAAACTGGAGATGTACTATTGTTACACCAAAAAATACCATAAAAATTAAACTGGAGACCAAAATAAAAGCAAAGAGGAGGATTGGTGCAGACCCATGCAGACTCAATGCATGCTGCTTCTCTCTCTGTGAGTTCATATAAACTTTACCCATGTTGATTTAGAGGGTCCTGTTGTCTTGGTTATATCTCCACTAAAGCCCAGAAGCCCTACCACAGTGGGCCCTAAATATTCTCACATAGCTGAAGCATAAGCAAATGTCCACAGCCTTTATGAATATGGTGGAGGTCCTGAAATAGGAAACAAATAAAGTCCCCAAGAAAATCTATGAAAATACAGTCAAATAGTGGAATAAAATGATTGAAACCATTTAAGAACTAATAGTAAAAATAGAATAAGGAATCTTTAGAAAAGAATGAGAAGAGTTAGAAGTTGTTTAGATGAAAGAAAATGACTTCAAATGTAGTTTTTTTTTTGCTATGGCATGAGACAAGAAGACTAAAATATAAATATGTGCATAATTATACTTTAAATCACTGTGTTTGTATGTGTGTGTACATATATAGATGTGTATGCAAAATATTCTCAATTATAGAGCAGTTAGGAGCAAAATACTCATGTAAATAATTAATTCAATCATTAATTAATGGCTCTTCAACCATATTGCATCTTGACTGCTTCTAATTAAATACCTTCCAGGTATTTTAAGGATGCCTCAAACAGAATGTATTTTGTTTCTGTCAATCCTCTCTTGTGCTCTTTTATTTCCAATAAAAACTAATTATAATCCTACCAGCCACTTTGCCTTTATTACGCATCCTGGCTTCTTCACAGAGGGAGTCCTAAAGCACACATTTACCAGGTCCTCAAGCAAGGTCTTTTCAGAGCGCTCATTTTTAATTGAAGACATTTAACAAATCTTAATACAAATCGTGCTGTTTGCTTAACTGCCTTGTACTTATATGGTAAACTCATAAACTGAAGTGGTACAACTCAAGGAAGGATTTCATCCCCTTATCTCATACTTGCATTCAATCTCAGCTTGCATCTTTTCCACATACACCCCTCATGTCTTGTGTATGGAATGCTCTGTGTTCTGAGTTCTGACACTAAGCTTCTACCTATCCACATGCCAGATCTTCACTTTTTTGTAGTTGGAACTTGATACACATAGAACCCCTCTACTCTATGCACAGAACATGAAAAACCTAAATATCTCCCACAGATGAAGTATCTTGCTATCTCTAGCTGCTGAAGATTCTCTCCTTCTAGCATGACATTGGCACTGAGCCAAATGCCAGACTTTCCAGTTACAAATTTTTGGGGAATACACCTTCTAAATAGACCAGAAAATTCTATACTGAGCTAAAAGTCATGGTGACTCCAACTCTCTAGATCACTTCTGAATCCTGGGAAGGAGCGGGGAATTGATTTGTAGTCTAACTGCCTGTTTTAACCCCACCACTACAAGAGAAAGGAAACTAGAATTATCCTTTCTTCTTCTTCCAAAGCCAAAGTAACTTTCCCCAACTCATTTGTCAGAGTAAAAGTGGATATATAATAGAAGATCTAAAAATATTTTCCTTATTTCACTGAATTTACAGAGCTTTCTACTTCTACTTTATACTGCTGCTCCCCACCTCTGGGCAGAATTAATTGCTATCCTCCTGCACAGAACCTTATTCTTTTTTAAAAAAATCATTAAATACTTTGCAATTATCATTAGCTGCATGTTTCTATTTCCCACTAGCCTGGGACATCCTCAAGGACAGATATTGAACCTTACTAATCTATTTATTTCCCTGAAATTTAACCTAGGGCCTATCACAGAGTAAGTACCTAGGGAAAATCTCTGTTTAAATCATGAGAAAGGCTGATTGAGATGAGGCTTCTTATCAAAGAACAACAGGTATATTGTGAGAAAGCAAACCTGATGTAGCACATGGCACTCTGAATGTGGCTTTCAATCCCATGAGCAGCATCAATTTTATTTTAGGGCATGAATACTTTTTAGGATGTTCAGAGAGTATAAGTATCATCTGATAACAAAGATATTACCCATTTCTGTATTCACTTGGGGAGAATGCATCTCAGAAGCAGAGGAAGCAAATGCATAATCAGCTGTCTTACCCATTCAATAAGTTTACTATTAATACTTAATTATCAATTTGTACCATTTGGATATCTGTAACCTATTAAAATGGATCATATAACTTCTTTTAGTAAGTGGCATTTTTAAACATAATTTGTGATAAATGACTGGTGCTCTAGAGTAGCGTTATCAACATGGAGTAATCAGATCCTTCAAGGTAGAAGCAGAAAGACAATGGTGCAGTGTGTTCAAGAATATTGTTTTAAGATGTGTTGCTTTTGTTCATGCTGTGGAACATTTGTTTAACAATGCAAAGATGTTGCGTTTTTTATGCTGCATTTGTTTAGCTCTTTGAAGCTGTATTATTTTGCCTGATTAAAATACCTGATGGTCTAATAAAAAGGTAAATGGCCAATAGCAAGATAGGAGTAAAGACAGGCAGACTGGCAGGCATAGAGAATAGATAGAAGGAGAAATTTGGGAGGAAAAGAAGAAGGGGCAAGAGAACAAGGAGAGAAGGATGTGAGGGCTCACCCACTCAGCCAGCTAGCTATACATCCAAAACTGAAGAAAATAAAAGGTATACAGAAATAAAGAATGGTAAACCTCCTTTAGATGGGAATAATTTAAATCAAGAAATGCTGTCAAGAAACGTACCAAGCTAATGTCATGCATTTATCATTAAAAATGAGCCTCTGTGTGTGATTTATTTGGGAGCTGGGTGGTGAGACCCACAAAAGAGTTCAAACAACCATCAGCAGCAACATGTAACTGTCACTGATGTAATGACATGTTCTGACACTAGACTTACCTTGGAACATGTGTAAGAAATCTCACAGCTCATGTTGATATTACTAATACTGGAGGAAGTGTAGCAAGTGGCTGGCTCTTAAAAGACATGACATCTAGGTGGAAAAACAGAGCAAAGATGCCATGTTACCAACTCTCTGCAAAGAAACATTCTAGACTGGAAGAGCAAGCCTTGCAAAGGTTCTAGGCAACCAGCTTAACATCAGTTGCTTTATACTTGACATTTGAACACATGTATGTCTGATTTTATATTTAGATTAGCTCTGGCTATCAAGACTCTCGTCCAAACTGTCTAATTTATTCATTGTATTGGCTTCTACCATTCATTGTATTGGCTTCTACATTTCATACTTTGTTTTCTGTTTCTTTATTGTTACTAGTAAGATTTCATTGCTTTTAGTGGATTTTCGACAATGAGAGTTGACTGAAACCATATACAGCTTTGGCTTTAATTTCTAATTGGCCCAATTTTAATTATTTTTTTTTTATTTTTTAAGGTTATAATATAGTTACATGATTTCTCCTTCCCTTTACTCTCTCCAACACCTCCATAATCCGCTCCTTCCTATCTTTCATATTTATGGATTCTTTTTTCACAAACTAGTGTTGCAAAAATACACACACATACATACATATATACATATATGCATACACACACATCACTTGAAAATCTGTATATATGTAATTCTAGATACATAAATGCAAATTTCTCAGTCTGTATAGTGTTACTTACATTTACATTTTTATTGGATAACCAAATGGTGTAGTGGTATTAGTCTGGTAATGTAAATATTTGTTCTACTTATGGGTTTAATAAAAGCTTATTGGCCAAAAGGCAGACAGGAAGTGTAAGCGGGGCTACCAGGCTAAGAAAACTCTGAGTACATGAATTACAGGGAAAGGTGCCAGAAAGCCACCACCAACACAACAAAGAGACAGCAGCAGACATAGAGCAAAGATGCTGAAATGCTGCTCTGAGAAAAGGTACCGAGCCTGCACTGGTGAACAAGATTGGTTGAATTCAGATGAAGAAGTTAGCAAGTTATATGCCTGGGCCCTAGGTCAATCAGCGTAACAATAATACAAGCATCTGTGTGATTCTATGTGACTGTGAGACTGTGAGTCTGTGGGTTTGAGGGTCTGCAGTTCAGCAGATCCCAGCCATGGTGCCAGGATGGATAGTCTGGGCCAGAACCATTTACAACAAATTGGTGTGTTCTTCCTGGGGAAGACTATTTCTCCTGTTCTCAGCATTCTGCAGTTGTCTAATGTTCTTTGTATAGGGTTGATGCCTCTTTATCTTTCCCCACCTATACACTAACATGTCTACTATTGTTGCTCCTATTTAGGCAGTCATGTTGGTAAGACTTTATGGTTGTAGCTTCTGACATTACTAGGAGACATAATATCCCAGCAAACTCCCTAATACTCTGGATCTTACAACCTTTCTCCACATCTTCCTCAATGATCCTGAGCCTTAAATACAGCAGTTGTGTTGTAGATACATGCCCTAGGACTAGGTTCCACAACTCTACATTTTGATTTGGGTGTAAGCAGTAAGCAGGAACAATTCTCCTTTCTAAGGAATAACTTTTATAGTACCAGAAGGTATCATGCAGGTTTTCAAAGAAGGGAAGCATCCAATAGTCATACCCAGGATGATGCTATGAATCACATCAATGACCACCATGGCATGATAACCCTAAGGGTGGAATGCATACATTGGTGGTAACCAACAGTGCTCTTAATAAACTTAAAACTCACTGAAAAAGAAAGAGATCATGCCTGGACTGGAAACCTAGAAAACAAACCTGGGCTTGTAAAGCATAGATCAAACATTTGAACATATAACACCACTTTACTGAGCCAGCACAATCCTTAACTACATTCTAAATATTTGTCCTTAGATCACAGATAAATGTAGGCCTCAGTTCTTATAAGGGAAACTTCTCTTTGCACCATATAAAGGCCATCACAGAAAATAACTACCTATAAATGAAAAATAGTGAAATAAGCACAGCTATCCAGAGCTTTCTGGATGATGAACCATTTTATGTTGTTTTGGTGAGAATTGGTACTAGAAATACTGCTTTTCACAAAAGCCCCATTAAACAAAAATCTCATCAAAAATCCCGAGAAATAAGAGGATATGAGCCAGTATTCCTTCTGATGGGCACTTAACTAAGTGCAAAGATCACCAATATGAGCTCCTGTTTTATTAAATTTGTGAAGCAAACATTTTCCAAGAAGTATGAAAGAAACTATCACATCCTCATTATCCACTGCAATAAGTTGTGTTTCAACTTGTCATGTACATAATGTCTGTTAACCGTTCATATGTTCAAAACAATGTTTATGGTATTAATATGTTCTACATTTTATCTAGTACTCCAACAAAAGCAAAATTACATTTGATTTTAGGAAGTTCCTCTATTTTCCTCTGAAGAGCAAATAGGATAAAATATAACACATTAGAAGCAATATGAAAATATATATCCTGAAATATTTCAGGTTCCCAAGTTGAACATCATTGAGCATCCTTTCATTTGTGAGTATATGTCTCAAAATCTTATTGTGACTGAGATATCACCATAATATCAAATCTTATTGAAACCTCTTTTAATTGCACCATTTAAATTTTAAAGCACCAACATTTGCAAATTTTGTCTTTTGTCATTGCACGGCTATGGAGAACTGCTTCCAAAAGCCAGGTTTTCAGGCTAGATAAGCTGTCTAATTTTGTTTTCCCTCCTAAGCAAAACAGTAAGGGCAACACAAGAAGAGCCCATTAGTAAGTACTCCAAGATCACGTCTATGTATGCCATCAGAAAAGAAGCAATGACTATTTTTGGAGAAGACAAAAGTAAGACTAAATTAAGTTTTTGGATTCAGCTTCACCTTTTACACACTCATGTGTTTTATACAAATAAAAGAGGCATTGCTAAGATTTGTCAGCAGGTAAAACTCCTGCTAGTCTTCCAGGGGACCCAAGTTTTGTTTCCAGAACCCAAGCCAGGTGGCTTATAACTGCCTATAACTTTGCTCTAGCACACCTAACACACTTCTGGTTTATGGGGCCACTTTCATGTACATGTGCAAATACTGACACAAGAACACATACAAATATATATAAATAAAAATTGAACAAATTGTCAAAAGGAAAGATAATCTCAAAGTAGATATCATGACATTGTCAGTATTCCAACCAATACATACCTAAGTGCATATCTTAGACAAAGACAACACTAACCTGAGTGCTTATCCTCCACTGCTCCATTCTCCTTGTAAAAATAATCATAATTATCAATCAAAGATTATCATGAACTTAGTGAATATGTTTCTCTTGTCACTCTGCATATTGAAATATGCAAACTTTAGAATTAAAATGAGTATGACATTCATTTAGTGTTACTTTAGAAATTCACATGGATTACCAAACATATCTGCAAGTTGTTATTTTTTAAAGTATATTAAATCTTGATTAAACAATGTTGATATTCATCTATTTTATTTATCTAAATGCCTATAAAGTATTAATTATATAAGCATACTGTGCTCTAAATAAACTTTTCCCAAAACATTTATTTTTATTTATCATTTAAAAATTATGATGTTTTATTCACCCTGAAATTAAATACAGGAATTCAAGATTATTTCAATTAGCTCTTTTATACATCATTTGTGTGATTGGATTTTCTTCTTTCTCTTTAATTTTCCCTCCAAATAAAAGCCATTACCATTTTTATCTTGACACGGTATTTGTTAATTCTTTCTTAAAGACTCCATATTTTTGTTGTATGCATATGAATGTTTTGACTGTATATATATATATATGTGTGTGTGTGTATATATATATATATATATGCATGCATATCTAGTACTCTCAGAGGCTAGATGAGGGTTCTGAGTTCCCATGAACAGGAGTTTCAGACATTATGAGCCTCCACATACGTGCTGGGAGCATAACGTAGGGCATCTGCAAGAGCAGTCAGTGTTCTTAACTGCAAAGCCAGCCCCAAGGCGGTTTGCTCTATGATGACTTTATTGCAGAATTCAGCTGAGAGTGCTAAGTCTTGATGTCTCAGTTTTATGGTCAAAAAGCCCCTGGCTTTGTGTTGAGGACACACAGACAGTTATAAGCAGTCAAGGAAAATATCCTGACTCCATAAGCAAAATTTCAGTGTAGTTCAAAGAAACATTTCAGAAATTTCTGTTTCTCCTCATTTTAGACAGATTATGTCTAAAGAATCTTTCTCAGAGATATAATTTAGTCCTCAATCATTTTATCTTCCATTTAACTATGTAATCAATTTCATTTATTTATTTAGCTAGTAGAAGTAAAAATAATAATGACAAGCATTTAATTTTTAGTAAGGGTATTTAAAATAAAATTCACTTCTTTCTATACCAAAGTTTTTACAATTTATAAATATGCCTTATAAACCTTTTCAGATATTTTACAATGACAGAACTCAGAACCATATGGTGTGAGGCCTAAAGAATTATATAAAGTAAAGAACTTTTACTGATGATTAATTGATAACTATCATAATTTTGACACTGGCCAATTAGCAAATCCTAATAAAGTTTTCAGAGGACTCATGAAAGTTAATCATGCTTGAATTCTTGCCATGGAGTCACCTCACTTTAAGCACTATATGTTCCTAAAAATTGCATGTCAGTTGAACATTTATAAGTAAAGCATAATTTTCACAGACCTAAATTATCAAGTGAGACATATCTTCTTTCCGATTAATTTTCTATTGGCTATTGTTCCACTGAAATTGGTATGTTCTTGTTACAGTGACCCTGTTAAACAGTAACTTCTTCTATGACATAGGACGATTACAATTTAAACAACTCTTCAAATTCTTTCAAGAAGTAAATTACATGGGTGGGGAGGTGGATCAGCAATAAAGAACTTTGCTGTGCAAGCCAAGAGACCTGAATTTGATCCTCAGAATCCATATAAAGGGAAAAGGAAGGAGACTCCAAAAGTTTTCCTCTGACTTTTGACCTACAGTCACTTGTGCTGCAGCAAACAACACACACACACACACACACAAAATCATTAAACCCACATTTTCACATGTGTACAAATAATAAACATTTAAAAAATAAAGGAAAGGAGAGTCACTATTCTATGCATTAGAAACAGGTATGCTAACATGACTATATAAGAAATTTCTCTATAAAATATGAAATGAATAAGGCAGAAAGAATAAGGACAAATTCTTTCATTAGCATTATGCCTATCTTTACAGCACTACTTACTACAGGTAAGAATTCTTCTTCCCATTCAACAAATTCAAATAAAGAACATCAGAAAAGGAAAGGGGAGGCAGTGAGATTTGAACCCATGTCTCAGACTCCTGATCCACTGTCTACTCTGAACCAGGCTCTAAGAAGAGCCAGCCCTGGAAGCTAATTCCCAGGACTTGAGGAAGAGTTTTCTCAAAAAACTCAGATGTTCCAGCTTACAAAATTCCATATAAAAAAATGGAGCCAGTCAGGTATGACACATGCTGGGATTCCCGAGCACTCAGAGGCCAGATGCAGGTAGATCTCTGAGAGTTCAAAGCCAGCCTGGTCTACAGAGCAAGTTTCAGACAGCCAAATCTAAATAGAGAAAACCTGTCTAGAAAAACAAACAAATGAAACAACAACAACAGAAGGAAATGGAATAGTCTAGATCCACAGATTTAAGCAAGTTTGTGAACACTTGATAAGCATCTATCAACGTTTGATAAACCCATAAGATAAGCAGTGAGTAATGGAAAGCTCTCCCATGTTCCTGGATTGGTAGGATCAACATAGTAAAAATGGCAATTCTACCAAAGGCAATCTACAGATTCAATGCACTGCCTATCAAAATCCCAACACAATATTTTTTGGACCTTGAAAGAACAATACTCAATTTCATTTGGAATAACAGGAAAGCCAGGATTGCCAAAATAATTTTACTCAACAA
>PVIH01031704.1:0-10494 GCA_004025045.1 Sigmodon hispidus | reverse complement strand
AAGATTGCTACACATATATTTTCTTTGTGTTCATCTTTCCCTCTGAATTTTTTTTTCCATCCCTGTATATCCTTATTCAAGGTCTCTTCCCCCTCCCAACACATCTGGTCATTTTTCTTCTCTGCAACTCCCCATCCCCTCCCTGGACAGGGAGCAGACAGTCCTATGGTCCCACTGACCCAATAATGCTTAGATCAGTCTCCACTTCTGGCCAAATCCAGTTATGCCCCCCCTCCCTCAAGAGTGAGTCAGGTGTTCCTATAGTTGGACTGGGGTTTGAAGGGTCAGTCCAGGGTGTTTCTGATCCCAAGCTGTTCAGTGGTTGTGGTTTGCCGCTTGGGCATGTTTGGCTTTTTTTTCTTGTTTGTTTGTTTAGAGAACACTAGTGAGTGAGTACATCCCCTGCTTATCTCTCTGAGTTTGTGAGACTTCGCTCAGGAGGATATTCTCCAAATCCATCCATTTGCCTGTGAATTCTAGGATATCATTTTTTCTTACTGCTGCGTAGTATGGTTTTAAGACTGAGATGATCCAGCCTCATAGACTTATGCATTCAGGAATTTACCATAATTCAACATTTTCTTTGAATCTTCATAAGATTACTATCACTCCCAATAAGCAGGAAGTAGTCTAGAGAATAATACTCACATTCTCTAAAAAGTGAAGTATGGCTGTTTGTCCTCATTAGAGTGTTGGTTACAAGTTGTTATGTATAATAGTTAAGAAAAAAGCTAAACAAAGGGGATTAAATTTAGGACTCTTAAAAATAAAAAAGAGGAAATATGACATAATGGTCTTGTACAATGTAAAGATTTGTTATTCAGTTGAATAAAACACTGATTGGCTCGTAGGTAGGTAAAAGTAGAAGAGGGGCAACAAGACTAGAGGAATTCTGGAAAGAGTAAAAGCAGAGGACAGACACCAGCCAGACACTAAGGAAGCATGATGAGTTTGTTGCATTGAGAAAAGTTACCATGCCACATGGCTAAACATAAATAGAATTATGGTTTAATTTAAGTGTAAGTGTTAGATAGTAATATGCTTGAGCTTCTGGCCCAGCATTTACAATAATATTAAGCCTCAGAGTCAATTGTTTGGGAAGTGACTGCCAAGTTTTGGGAGTTTCTGGCAGAACAAAAACTTCTGACTACACAGAATATCATAGAAAAAGATAAAGGATGACTTTACTAAAGACAAAAATAAAGAAGCAAGCTGAGAATAAATCATTATTGGTTCCAGCACCAAAGGATAATGTCAGCAATGGGGAAGCTAACAAAACATAGAAATCTATATTGTTGTAGCCTTTGAGTGGTTCCCCTGGCAAAGAACACAGGTAGAATCTTGCCAGTCATTTTTGTAAAGATAAAGAGGAGAAATAATAAAGGCATAGATTGTGGGATATGTTTCTTTTTCTTTCTTTTTTTTTTGTAAAATGTGCTTAAAACCTCTGCTACCAATAATTTCCATGCACTTTCTTTCACTAGAGGCTTGCATCTCCATGATTAAAACATTTTAATTTATCAAACTTTCCAAAAAGCTATCTTCTACTCTTGAGCAAGACTAGACAGATATTTGCCTTTCTACTCAGAACTGGGAAGAAAAGCCTGACATATGATAGACTCAACAAGCTTTCACTCAACTCTGTTGTGTTTTATCTCACTATGCAATCTGGTGTTTCTTGGAGTTTATAAGAAAATAAGGTTCATTCTTTTAGCATCCTGCATTCAAGGACAAATTTTAGCATATCTGGTCTAATGAGTTACTTACTCCTAGCTCATTTCCCACTAGATTATAAAATTTTGTTGTCTTAGTTTTTCTGCTGTTGTCTTCTTTTTTGCACACTTTGTCCTTGTAGCTTATTCCTTTACAAAAGGTCAATCACACAGATTTTAGTAGTGTATTGGGAGAATGTAAATATAAATGCATTTAAGAAGACTTTATCCCAGCTCTTTCGTTAATGCCCTCCAACCTGCGTTTAATCTTCATGAGTTTTATAATGCCTTTATCAAAGTGACTTCTTCCTTGCCCACTCATGGCATTTGGAGGGTGACTACCTCTCCACATTGCACTTCTAACTTCCACTGACTTCATAGACTTCCTAGGATCTCTTCATCTATAGATTTACCTTCTTCTCAGTGACATAAGGGTACTTTGCGGTTCAGCTCTAGGACTTCATTTCTGAACATTTCATACTTTCTTCAGACCTAACCTCATCCAATCTTCTATGCTGACAATTTCTGCCTCTACTCAGATTACTAGATTTAGTAAATTACCTACAAGTTACTGGTTTCTTAAAGGATATTCAATGCTTGTTTCCAAAAACTAGATTTTGATATTTTCATGCTTCAAGCTCTAGTTTTTGTCCCTCTGAGTACATGATGTAAGCATTCATTTAACATTTATAAATTTATAATATTGTCAGATATTTTAATCCCTTCTTTTAATAGGTACCCAGATCCAATGATAGTCTTACCATTTTGTCTCTTAGTGTTGCTTTCTGAAAGATGGTTCAGGTCATTCATGGCACTGATGTTCAAATAACTCCAGAGCTAACCCTTCTCAAGCAGGTTTCTCTTAACCTCTCCAAGAGAACCACAGTACCACTACCACTCTTGGTCTAAGTATACTGGCTGTTTTATTCTCTCTCCATCAATCCACACTTCTTCCCATATTGGAACTTTTATAATCACTGTTAACTCTGACTGATAAGTACATTGTAGAAAGGAAGCCAGCTTTAAAATATGCAGGTTTGTACTTGCAAGTGGCTTCACTCATTAGACCAAGGCTACCATTGAAAAGCAGCAGAAAAAGGAGCCAGAGAGCAGAAGCTATGTCCCCAGATATTATCAGGTACCAACCACAACATGCAGTAGATACAACAGAAACCCAAAACCAATATCCCTGTTCCAAGAGCAGATAGGAACCTCAGTTTTTGCAAGGCAGGGCCATTTTAGTGAGAATAGCTTAAAAAAGGAAAGGTGATCTTGGAAAAAAGCATCTTTTTCAGATGAGAGAACAAGAATTTCCTGAAAGAATACTAAAGTGTCTTATTGAAATAAGTAAAACTTATTTAAATGTTTCATTATGTTGTTCCTTGTCATCTATTAAGGGATTATAAAATAACCAGGAAGAATTATTGAAAAGAATTATTTCATTTATTGTTCTTTGAATTTTTAGTGCTAATAGGATATTTGAGCTCTGAAACTGATTTTATATTTTAATGGTAACATGACAGCTTTGGTTTTGAATACTCATGTAGTCACACAGGAATGTGTGTAGGCAGATCCCATAAGGAGAATCACAGTGTGCTAATACAATAAAGACACTTCCTTAATAGCATTGAGTTCTTAGCTGTCTGTACAAAAAATTTTCTGATTTTCCCATTTGATGTAGGTCTTAACCAATGGAATGTGCTCAAAATAAACTCACTAAGAAACTGGAAGACAATGCAAAGATTCAAGTGTCTGTTTTGGAAAGCTGTGTGCATAGCTGAATTGTCAGTAATACAGAACATAGATCCAGATCTTTTCCAGAAAACATGAATTGTTGAAGGGGCCATAAGGTGTAGGTATTCATTAACCAGGAAATGAAGAGAAAATAAGTTCTAGAACACCTAGTTTAACTTTTGTTTATTTTGTCTGTAGATTCACATATCTTTGCTTTCTAACAGAACACAAGCCCTCTTCCTTTGCTGCCCTGCCTTCCTCTCTAGAGGAGAATATATCTTCAGGAAAGGTCTTATATTTTCCAGCACCTGATATAACTTGCAAGGATTTCAATAGTAATGATCAATATTTTACTGAAAGTGAAGTCAGTATTTCTCAGTCCCAGGCCTTCCTGAAATGTAAGTGCATATTCATACAGAATGGCACCTGCATTATCTGTCTTTCTTGAATGGTTGAGAGCAGATCAGTTTTACCTCATATATTGTTCCTTTGCCTTGTTAAAGTTTTGCACTGGAGAATTTTGTGGAATTGGCAGCCTGATTATTTTATTCTTATTTCTATGTAGATTCCTGATCTTTCAAAAATTATAGTCATAGCATTGATTATTATAAAAATACTTATAATACTAAGTATTGCCAGTGAAATATTTAGAATATACAAGTATATGTATAAATATTTTAAAAGAGAAATAGAATAAAGCACCATTTGCTTCAATAGAAGTTCTAATAGATAGCTTTCCAAACTTACTCTCCCCTTTCCTGACATATAGCTTTTTGGATTCAATATTATTTTTTTTGTGTGTAGTCTTTTTTGATCTGACTGTTTAGTTAAATGGATGATTTTATTCTTTTGTGTTTAATGAAACACTTTAAAAGCATTATATTAATTTATATAAGATACATAACTTACTGCTCTGTTCCTATTTAATGTGTTTTGTATAGGGCAGTTATCAATTGTTACTTACACTTAAGAGAATAAAAATATCACTTATTCTTAAAAACATATCTTCATTGACACTATGATATCAGGCTAGGCAATGGTGAAACAGACAGCATGGGTAAAGCTAAGTAATATTTCAGGAAAGTTAGTGCTGAGGAAGGCAGTCAGCTGTGGACAGTATGTTGACATCAACTCTGCTGCCTGAGGATGTCTTGGCTTGGTACATTTCTATGCTAAGAGAAACTGTCCTTATAAACTATATCAGGTTCATCACCAGCTGGTGAAATTTATTTCCCAGTTTCAGGCTTAATGCACATTTCTTTGTTTAATGGTTTCAGCATAATCCCTACTCTTCATCATTCAGACACTTGTAGGAGAAATATTGTTCCTTTTGTCATGCTTTGAATTGGGCTCCGTGAAGTTCTATTGGTTCCAACTGATCACAGAAGAGATTCACTAGCTGGGTGGAGTAAATGCACTGCAGGGCTAATCCGTGTCTCCTTCTCTCCCCTTGTAGGCAAACACTCTGTTGTTTGAACTGGTATGCATATTGGTTATGTCACTGATCTCCAACCATGTCCTATTCTATAACCAGAATGGCATTCACTGACCCCAATTTCAATTGCACAGCAGACTCCTCTGTAGTAAGCACTGAAACAGTTCATTTGGTTCTTTGCCTATATAGTCCACTAATATAATTGCCCATAATTTTGATAGATTTAAAAAGTAGGATTGGGGCCAGGGTGACAGCTCATTAGGTAATAGTACTCAGTGCTTTCGCAGATGACTAAGTGTATTTCCTAGCACACACACTGCATTTCTTTTTTCTTTTTTTTTTTTTGCTCCTGTATGCTTTGTAATTTAATGAAGTTTTATAAAAAACAGAAACAACAACAACAACAAAAACCTAGAGTCTTGATCTTCCTCATTAATGAAAGACCTTTTTATTGTTTGAGGTCCACCAAAGAACAATGATGGTGCAGAGCACACAGACTTCTCAACAACACTTTAAGAAACCAGTACGTGTAAATCTTTTCATATCATCAAAGAAGAACATCCCTCCTTCTTTCTCCTCATTTTATTTAAAAAAAAAATAAAATACACACTGCATTTCACAGCCACCTGAAACTTAAATTCTTAGAGATCTAATGCCATCTATTGACTTGCCTCTGCTGACTCCTAGGTATATGCAGTATGCATACATATATTCAGTCAAACACATGCATTTAAGTAAATAAATTAATATTTAAAGTGAAATAGAATCATGACACTTTACACCTGAAATAGTGTTAAATTCAGTATTTCTAAAGTACTCAAAGTTCTACCAGTAACTCTATGTGGATGTTGGATTGTCAAAGAAAAATAACTAAATTGTGTCACTACAGATATAGTTATCTTGCAGTAGTTATTTGTTATAAAATTAAAATTATTTACTGATTTAACATAAAATATTTAGAAAATTACTTCTTAAAATCATGGAAAAAACATGACTTTATTCATAATAAAAAATCATTGAGTAACAGTTTTTACCATAGCAGACTTCCTAAATTATTTCTCTACTCTGTACTAATTTTATAATATTTATGAATGCAAAACATTTTCCTATTCTTTTACAATTAAAAGCACCAAATATTTCAGCACCATATTATTCATAACTGTAATGTTATCAGAAACCATGTGGATGTCCATGATTCTGGCTGCTTCTGACTGTAAAGAACAAAGAAGTCTTTTTTTTTTGTAGCAGTCTTGATGACTGCAGACTCAAAGTTGGGAATGAGAAACATAGAAGGCTTCTGTGACAACCTCTCCCCACTACCTTCACAACCCTTTCACCCAAAAAGAAGTTTTGAAGGCAGTGAAGAAAACCTAAAAGTTTTGATGAAGACGCTGAAGAACAACTGATGGATTCTGGTGCAGAAGAGGTGAGAAAGGACTCAGTTCTCTTTTAGGGACTGCCCACCAGGAGCTTTACTGTGATCCACAGTATATGGGCAACACAAACTGAACTTTTTTTTGGGGGGGGGAAGGATTGAGATATGAGTGTGATCAGTGAGCATTATGTGAAATTCTTAAGTAATCAATAAAAATATTATATTGGTAGAAAAAAAAAGCAGGATTTTATCTACTTGCATTGAATAATGTTGGGAAAGGAGATCATTTTGAGTTGTGAGAGAATATTTCTTTCTCTCCCTTTTATAATTTTTAGTTTTTTGAGACAGGGTTTCTCTGTGTAACAGCCCTGGCTATCCTGGATCTGACTCAGTGGACAAGGCTGACCTCAAACTCTCAAACTCACAGAGATCTGGATGTGAGAGAATATTTCATTTGGTCTCAAGTATCTGTGGAAATGAAGGATGCTTAAGTAATGATTTTCAAGATTTCATTCAGCTTGATCACTGAATTTGAAAAAGCAGAAGAGGGTGTTCTCTGCCTTTTCCAAGTCTTGGTACCAATAGCAGAAAGAAATCTTTCTTGTGCTCCACAAGGTTCCAAACAGTCTCACAGTATGGAGCCTCAAGAACAGGCAATTTCAAAACTCACCGAGTGGGAAATCTGTTAACAAGAGTCATTCCTTTGGAGTGTATTCAGATCCTTGCCTTGATTTGCCTCTAGGGGAGAAAATAAGATGGGGAGAAAAAAGAGAGACTGGGAGGGGAGGGAGGGGGAAGAGAGTTTGAACAAGAAAATGCAAGGATAAAAAATGAAACTTTATTCAAAAATAAATTAAAAAAAAAACAATGAAAGTTTCTCTTTTATTTCAGTCTTTCTCTTTTTCTCTTTACTCTACTTCTGCAGGTGAGCTTCTATTGCACATTAGGAAGAATTCAACTTTTACCCAGCCTGACAGTAACTGCAGGTCACTATACCTCCAGGAGATCTGGCTTTCTCTCAGGTTTCCACCTGCACTCACATGCATGTACTCAATACTCACATAAGCACACACACACACACACACACACACACACACATACACACAAATCCCTAAATTAAAATGAAATAAACCCACTCTAAAGGTTGCATTTATATTACATACAAAAATACCTAGTAGTAAATTTAATAAGTAGGAGAAATATCTATATACAGAAAACTATAATTAAAACTTTGAATAAGACACACTCACACACACACACAAAAACAAATAAATAAATGTAATAATGAGAAAAATGGCGGCTTGTCAAAAAACTGGAAATCATTCTCCCCAAGGATTCTGCAATACCACACTATTGGGCATATACCCTCAAGATGTACATTACCACTCCAAAGGCATTAGCTCAACTATGTTCATAGCACCACTATTTGTAATAGCAAGAACCTGGAAACAACCTAGATGCCCCTCAACTGAAGAATAGATTAACAAACTGTGGTACATCTACACAATAGAGAGTACTATTCAGCAATAAGAAAAAAATGATATCCCAAAATTCCCAGGCAATACATGGATTTGGAGAATATCTTCCTCGTCTGTTTGCAGATGATATGATTGTATACATAAGTGACTCATAAAATTCTTACAAGGAACTTCTATGACTTATAAACACCTTCAGCAATGTAGCAGGATATAAGATTAACTCAAAGAAATCAGTAGGCCTTATATACACTAAAGACAGAAGAGCTGAAAAAGAAATAAGGGAAACATTACCCTTCATAATAGCTGCAAATAGTATTAAATACCTTGGAGTGGGGGCTGGAGAGATGGCTCAGTGGTTAAGAGCACCCTCGGTTCTTCCAGAGGACCCGGGTTCGATTCCCAGCACCCACGTGGCAGCTAACAACTGTCTGTAGTTCCAGTTCCAGGCAAACACCAAGGAAAATAAATAAATAAAGTTTTAAATACCTTGGAGTAACTATAACCAAAGAAGTAACAGAACTATTTGACAAAAATTTTAAATCACTGAGGAAAGAAATTGAAGAGGATATCAGAAAATGAAAAGCTCTCCCATGTTCCTGGATAGGTAGGATCAATATAGTAAAAATGGCAATTCTACCAAAAGCAATCTACAGATTCAATGCACTGCACATCAAAATCCCAACACAATATTTTTTGGACCTTGAAAGAACAATACTCAATTTCATTTGGAATAACAGGAAAGCCAGGACTGTCAAAACAATTTTGCTCAACAAAAGATCCTCAGGAGGCATCATCATCCCTGACTTCAAGCTATACTATAGAGCTACAGTAATAAAAACAGCCAGGTACTGGCATAAAAACAGACTTGTGGATCAATGGAACAGAACTGAGGATCCAGACATTAACCCAAAAACCTATGAACACCTGATCTTTTACAAAGAGGCCAAAAATATTCAATGGAAAATAGATAGTATATTTAACAAATGGTGTTTGCATAGCTGGATGGTAGTGTGTAGAAAAATGCAAATAGATCCTAGCCTGTCACCCTGCAAAAAACTCAAATCCAAGTGGATCAAAGGGCTCAACATAAACCCAGCCACTTTAAACTTGATAGAATAGAAAGTGGGAAATACACTTCTATGAATTGGCCCAGTCGACCACTTCCTTAATACCGGTGGCACAGACACTAAAAATCAGCAATCAATAAGTGGGATCTCCTGAAGCTGAGAAGCTTCTTTAAAGCCAAGGACACTGTCAATAGGACAAAACGACAGCCTACAGAATGGGAAAAGATTTTCACCAACCCTACAAGTGATAGAGGACCGATTTCTAAAATATATAGAGGAATCATGAAACTTAAGCCCAAAACCTTGAATAACCCAATCAAAAAATGGGGTTCAGATCTAAAAAGGGAATGCTCAACATAAGATTTATGAATGGCTGAAAGGCACCTAAATAGTGCCTTTAGCCATCAGAGAAATGCAAATCAAAACTACTATGAGATGCCACCTGACACCTGTTAGATTGGCTAAGATAAAAGGTACAGATGACAGCCTATGCTGGAGAGGATGCGGAGCAAGGGGAACACTCCCCATTGTTGGTGGGAGTGTAAGCTTGTTCAGCCACTTTGGAATACAATATGGAGGTTTCTCAGAAAATTGAGAATCAGTCTCCCCAAGGACCCAGCAATACCACTTCTGGGTGTATACCCTAAAGATGCACAGTCACACTCCAAAGGAATTAACTCAACTATGTTCATAGCAGCATTATTCGTAATTGCAAGAACTTGGAAACAACCTAGATGCCCCTCAACTGAAGAATGGATTAACAAACTGTGGTACATCTACACAATGGAGTACTACGCAGCAATAAGAAAAAAAGATATCCTAAAATTTGCATGCAAATGGATGGATTTGGAGAATATCCTCCTAAGTGAGTTATCACAAACCCAGAAAGATAAGCAGGGAATGTACTCACTCATTAGTGGACTCTAAACAAACAAACAAACAAGAAAAAAAGCAAAGCATTCCCAAGCTGCAAACCACAACCACTGAACAGCTTGGGATCAGAAACATCTTGGACTGCCTCCCTGGATCCCACTCTCCCTAGAGGAACACTTGACTCAGTTTTGAGGTTGGGGGGAGAAAATTTGATAAAAAACTAATCTAAAATTCTATTAATGAATTACTTTAGTATCTTTTCTAGAAATAAAACTGATAGTTTGGCTTAATGAACATGAGCATACACATACATATCATACATATCAACTGATGTAATACATCAACATACAAATCAATATGTCAATATATTATATCATATATTAGTATATTTAATGAATTATACATTGATAAAACAATAGTCATGTAGTAATACATATATATTAAGGATAGTATGAATGCTGTGCTTCAGGTAGTCTAACAAAGGCTACCTCCTAAGTGAGAGAACAAGAACCCAGTGGTTTTTCAGTTCATGAGACTAGAAGTCTCACTGTTGTAGTAAGTTTTTCCCGGCCTGTTTGGGTCCGGAGATTTGTGACCTGGCACGCGTGTGGTGCCGGCGGCGGTGTGGAGCCTGGTCTGTGCGCCCGCAGCTTTTGCCCCCCAAAAGAAATGAATCACACGCTTATATACTTTACACTGCTTGGCCCATATCTTAAGCACATTACTTTCTTAAGCACATCTTTCTTCTTAAATCAACCCATTTCCATGAATCTACCCACCACGTGGCTTGCAGCCCGTGGCTCACCTGAATTCCTACATG
>PVIH01031703.1:0-10494 GCA_004025045.1 Sigmodon hispidus | reverse complement strand
GGATCCTAGGCAGGCTCCACCCTGAGCCACGCCCCCAGCCCCTCACTGAGGATCCTAGGCAGGCTCCACCCTGAGCCACGCCCCCAGCCCCTCACTGGAGGATCCTAGGCAGGCTCCACCCTGAGCCACGCCCCCAGCCCTGAGCCACGCCCCCAGCCCCTCACTGGGGATCCTAGGCAGGGTTTTAGCCCATAGCCCTGTTCTACCTAGTAATCTTTTCTGAAGTTGTTAAATTCTTTTTATTATTTTTTGAGACAGGATGCCTTGCCTGGCATTCACTTTGTAGCCAAGAACAACTTAGGACTCCTGATCCTCCTCCCTCAGTTTCTAGAATTCAAGGATGTTTGACAAAGGTCATAGTGATCCCTTTCACATTGTTTATTCCAATACTCAGAAGGTGTGGTGATGTGAAATCCAGGATGGTCTGCAGTCTATGTCTCAGAATACACATACGAATAAATAGAAATAAAAGTCAAGCCTCACATGATGGCACACACCTTTAAGCCCAGCACTTGAGACCAACCTGGTCTACAGAGAAACCCTGTCCCGGAAAAACCAAAACTAAATAATAGTCAAGCTGTGTCTGATGCTGCACACCTTTAAATCTAGCACTTGACAGACAGAGGTTTGCAAGTTCAAGGCCAGTCTCGTCTATATATCGAGTTTCAGGACAGCCAGGGCTACATGGTGATGTCCTGTCTCAATAAATAAAAAGTAACAGACGGGTTCAGCCATCTGAAGGCTGGCTGCAGTTAGGGTATCTCCAAATATCACACCTCTGAGAGTGAGGACAGGTGAGGTACAGCCTGGGCAAGAGCGTGGCAGCCCAAGGGACTGTGGTTGATGGCTCAGAGCGGCTGGAGCGTCCTCCACTAGCTGGGAATCTGGCGCGGTTATCCGCGGGTGGTGTCCAGCGGCCTGCCGTGGGACCGCGCACCTCCAGTGCCCCCTGCTGGCCATGCCAGCTGCTGTCACAGAAACGGCTCCTGTCCCCGGATCCACATGGCGGTCCCTAGCCTGTTGTGTTCAGTGCCTCCCTTGGTCACTCGGTCGGTCTCTCCATCTCCGCAGGCGCAGAGCATCGCGTGTGAGGTGGTGTCGGAGCTTCAGGCTCAGCAGGAGGAATTGGAGGCGCGCCTGGCCTCCCTGGAGAGTCGCCTGGACGCCCTGGGAGCCTCCCTGAAGGCCCTTCCGGACCTCATCGCCCAAGCCATATGCCCTCTGCCACCGCCCTGGCCAGGGCCTGCTCATCCAGCCCCAGCCACCCAGAACCCATTAGGGCACTGTCTGCCCACCATGGGCTCAGACTGTGGGTGACTACCTGCTGGTCACCCGACTGCTAAATCTTGGCCATCGTGTGGCCACAGCCAGCTCCTCGCCGTTCTGGCCCACCAGACCTGGATTTGTGAGCCTGGGAAGAGCTGAACCAAGAGAACTGCTCATCCCCCTGAGCTGGACCGTGGGGTCTTGCTGGCCCGATGGCTCTCCCAAGCCCCAGGAGGGCAAGGAGTAGCAGCTGGGGTCTCTTATCATTTCTAAGTAAATCAGGAGCCCTCAACCTGCTTTCTGTTTACACGGCAGGGGGCCTTGAGCACCTCCCCAAAGGAGGTGGATGCTCCGGGCCCAGGGTCCCTGGATGATGGGTCTCGGAACAAGCATTCAGTCAGTACCTGTTGTCACCTTTCCTTAGGAGTAATAGTCAGGCTCAGAGACGTGAGACCAGTAGCTTGCAGCCACACAGCAAAGGGTGGACAGATTCCACTTGCAGGTCCCAAGGACAGCATAAGGGCATGCGGGATGGTCGGACTTGGAGGTAGCCGGAGGCCAGGGTTACAGGCAAGCAGAATGCTCGGGTCCCAGGCCTAGGGCACTTGGGGAGTACTGGAATAGGTGGCCAGGCACCTGGTCTTCAGAGATAGTGGGCTGTGGCCAACTTCCTGGAGAGCCAGCTCGGATTCACAGTCTGTGAGGGGCAGCTGTTGAGTAGGACTGGCTTCCACTCCTGCCGCAGTGGGGTACGGCGGGCACTGTACCAAGGACAGGCAGGCCTAACCCAACCCCACACAAGGCCAGACAGTAGGCGTTCAATAAATGATCCCTCCAGATATTGTCTGTGTGGGTCTGTGGTCTCATCTTGTCCCTTGGGAGCCTGTCATTAGGAGGTGATGGGTGTCAAACAGAACTGGAAGAAATAAACACCTCTAATCACAACATTTGGGGGGGCACGAGCAGGTGGATTGCTGCAAATTCCCCTAGCTGCACCGTGAGACTTGGAGAGGGCAGAAATAAACCAGGCTGGAGGTGGTGATATTTGGGCGCAGATTCCATACGTGCAAAGGTTCAGGGCAAGATCTGAGGTGGGTGCGTTGCAGAGAGGCAGTGCGGGGCAGAATGGTGCAGGAAGTCGGGGCAGCGAGGGGACCCGGCCCACAGGGCCGTGCAGCTGGGCGCCCTGTGCAGCCGCGGTGTGCGGGGGTGGGGGGTTGGGGGGGACAGGGCTGCTGGACCAGGTGCTGCTCCCCGGTGTGGAGCAGAAGTAAGCACACCATATGCAGCAGACACTCAGGAAACGGAGGCAGAAGAATTGCCAGGAGCTTAGGGCCAGCCAGAGTTACGTGGTGGGGCCCTGTTTCAAGAGAAGTTAGGTGGGGTTCCGCATGCCTGTCGCCCCAGCACTGGGGAGCCTGAGTGAGGCAGGAGGATAGTTTGTGGTAGTCTGAGGATAGCCTGGGCTACAGTAGACCATCACTTACAAATACAAAGGCTCGGAGCAGTAGAAGTTCCCATGAGGACAGCCACCACCCTGGGTGAAGTCCTGCTTGGATTGTGTCCCCACCTCGGGTCTACGACAACTTGGACATAGAGGTTACACAGTGTGACTGACCCCCAGTTAAAGTGGGGAAACTCTGGCCGCCACACAGTGTCTGCAGAACCCCTGGGTGGGCTAGAGAGAGTCCTGTTCAGGACCTCCAGGTATGGGGGTTCCCAATTCTCAAAGGCCTTTATCTGCATGCACCAAGAACCCTGCCTCAGTTTACCTCACAGTGTCTGCTATTTGAGGTCTTTCCCTGGAGTCGGCGAGTCTGGTGGTGTTTGTGGGTAGATGGGGAATGTCTTCCACTGGGGAGAAGACGTGGAGGTTGGGGGATATTACACTATGCATCGTGGTCATGAGCCAGCCTGGGGTACATCTATGGAGTAACCACCCCAGCACCAGCGCCTGCTGTGTGTGCAGGGCAGATGTGGCCTCTCTGGGCTCCAGGCCCCTCACTCACCCAGCTAAGGCCGGCCTCAGTGTGCCTGACTGTGAAATGGGTGGGGCAGAGGCTGCGCCTTCGTCAATGCCCAGCAGGTAGGTCTGTGGGAACTAAAGGGAATCCATCCTGGAGTCATGCAGACTTTCTCTGAGAGGTGGCCTTGCTGTGTGACCTCGGGGAAGGCCGGTTATCTGTGCCTACACTGGCTCTGCTTCCCACTTGCTCTCCAGGCCTGTGGGAGCTCTCTGGTCCACGGGATGCTCGCACCTTTGAGCGCTGACCCCGCAGCAACCTTGGGGACGGACCCCTGTGCCGATGCAGCTCGTCCACCAGGGGGCGCGCGCGTCCCACAAACGCAGGGCTGGTTCTGCGGGAGCAACTCTCCCTGCCACTCTTAGGGGAAACTGAGGCCCCGGGAAGGGTCACGCTGGCCCCAGGCGTTTCCTGCACTCGAAATGTCGGAGCGTCTCCTGGGTCCAATCCTGGTATGCACGGCGGTCCAAACAACACATTCTGGCCCAGGCCCTTATGGAAGTGGAAACGGAGGCACGAAGTTCTTTTAAGGGGTCCCTAGCTGCCCGGGGTGCTCAACGCTCAGACCCGGTCCCTCATTTCTGGGCCTCAGTTTCCCTACACGGTCCACCCTCTCTGCCACTGAGGCTCAGCTAGAGGCGGAGCCTGGCGAGGCCACGGCCCCCTGCTATTGGTGAGAATTGTTCCGGTGGGCGAGGCTTTCTCCAAGGCCACGCCCACTCCACGCCGCGGGCCAGAGGGGCGGTTCCGAAGGCCACACCCCTTAGATGCTATTGGCTTTTAAATTGTAGGGGGCGTGGCGCTCTCTCAGGCCACAGCCCTCTAGGAGCCTTTGGCATAGTTCAGCAAAGCCAGCCTTTTCAGGCCCCGCCCCTCGCCGCACCTATTGGTCAAATCTCTTCCGGGAGGCGTGGCTTCGTCCTCAGGCCATTCCTTCGCCGCGCTATTGGCCCGGTATCGCCTAGGGGACGCAGCTATTTCTCCCAGGCCCCGCCCCTACTGTCGTTTTTTGACGGCGCCTCTTCCGGTAGGCGGGGCCTTCTCCTGCAGGCCCCGCCCCCGCCCCGCCATATAAGAGCGACGCTGCGGCTGGTCCCGAGTGGTCCTCTGCTGCTGTGGGCCTGCGTGTTCGCGTGCGGAGCTCGCACCTGCGGAGCTGCCAGCCTCTCGGTCTTCCGGGTCACGAGTTCGAGCCCCTAGCCGGCCTGCTTTTGGGGTTCCCGCTCTTCACCAGCAGCACGATGCTATTTGACAAAGTGAAGGTCTTCGTGGTACAGCTGGACGGGGCGCGCGCGGGGACCGAGCCTGTGTTCCACGGAGGCCAGGCCGTGGCGGGCCGGGTACTGCTGGAGCTGGCGGGCGCGGCGCGCGTGGGCGCGCTCAGGCTGAGCGCCCGGGGCCGCGCGCGCGCGCACTGGACGGAGTCCCGCAGCGCGGGCTCCAGCACGGCGTACACGCAGAGTTACAGCGAGCGCGTGGAAGTGGTGAACCACCGCGCCACGCTGCTCACACCAGGTACGGGCGGGCTGGGGAGCCCTCGGGGAGCCCCGAGCAAGCGATCCCCGGGACGGACGGCGTCCGCTCAGCCCAGTGTCTTGCTCCTAGACTCGGGGGACATCGCCACGCTGCCCGCCGGACGGCACGAGTTTCCCTTCAGCTTCCAGCTGCCTATGTAAGCCCCGCGGGTGCCCACCGGCTGGACGTGTGCTCTCCTCCCTCATCCCAGCTCCCCGGGACACCCCACGGGCGTGCCTACCCTGAGCCCCCACCCCACTCTTGCCACTCCAGCTCCCTGGTGACGTCCTTCGAGGGCAAACACGGCAGCGTCCGCTACTCCATCAAAGCCACCCTGCACCGGCCCTGGGTCCCCGCGCGTCGCGCTCGGAAGATGTTCACCGTCATCGAACCCGTGGACATAAATACGCCTGCTCTGCTGGTATGTGGCTGCCCCACGGGGTGGGGGGCGGCAGGGTGGAGTCC
This sequence comes from Sigmodon hispidus, assembly GCA_004025045.1. NCBI lineage: Eukaryota > Metazoa > Chordata > Mammalia > Rodentia > Cricetidae > Sigmodon > Sigmodon hispidus. Next base: position 5,224 of record PVIH01031703.1, on the reverse strand, counting down.
AACCTGTCTTTGGGGTTGGAGGTCACAGGTGGCGTGTGGAACAGGAGCTAGAAGTTACTGGTAACTGTGCAACCTACTAGATCTGGGTTCAAATCCTAGGGCACCCACCTGCTGTGTGGCTCAGCCTCAGATGTCCCATTTGGGAAATAAGGCACAACAGGGCTTGCGGATTTTTTTGTTTCATTGATTTTGAGGTTTGTCTGTCTGTCTTTCGTTCGTTCGTTCTTTTTTAACTTTACAAAGGTCTCTCTATGTCTGTGACCTTGACTGGCCTCTGGCCTCACACCAACAGATCTGCCTGCTGCGATTAAAGCTGGGCACCACCACCCCTATTCTTGTTTTTAATTTTGTATTCAACTTTTGGTTTCTTGAGACAGGGTCACATTTTGTAGGGGTGGCTGACCTGCCTCGGCTTCTTCCTGAGACACAGAAACTCCAAGTGCCCAGTTGCCCAAAGTGACCCTTAGTGTCTGTCCCCACAGGAACCCCAGGCTGGTGCCCGGGAGAAAGTGGCGCGATCCTGGTACTGCACCCGTGGCCTCGTGTCCCTGTCTGCCAAGATAGACCGCAAGGGCTACACTCCAGGTAACAGGCGGGATAAATGTCGCCGGTGGCAAGAAGAGGTAGCTGTGGGGAGGCTGAGGCAAGGCGCTCTGTGCTGCAGGCGAGGTCATTCCTATCTTCGCGGAGATTGACAATGGCTCCACGCGGGCTGTGCAGCCTCGAGCGGCCCTGGTACAGACACAGACCTTCATGGCCCGAGGTGCACAGAAGCAGAAGCGTGCTGTGGTGGCCAGTGTGGACGGGGAGCCCGTGGGCCCCGGTCGCCGCGCCCTGTGGCCGGGTCGCGCACTACGCATCCCCCCAGTGGGCCCGTCCATTCTCCACTGCCGCGTGCTCAGTGTGGACTACTCGCTCAAGGTACCCCAGCAAGCTGCCCTAAGTCCTATTGTTGGGGCCAGGGTGGAGGGCACAGGTCAGGCAGCAGTCTGCTGCTCCCCCTCAGGTCTGCGTGGACATCCCAGGCTCTTCGAAGCTGCTGCTGGAGCTGCCGTTGGTTATCGGCACGGTCCCCCTGCACCCTCTGGGCAGCCGCTCGGCCAGCGTGGGCAGCCGAGTCAGCTTCCTGCAAAACTGGGGCCTGTGTACCGGAATGGAGCGGCCAGAGGGTGAGCTCAGCCAGCCGGCAAGGTCTCAGTGGGCGGAGCCACGGCCCAGGCCTCGCCCCTCCAGTCCAGAGGTCTCTATTCGAGCAGGGTCTAATCCCAGCATCCATCATCTTTGCATGCTGAGGCCAGCCTCCGCTATTTAATAATTTAAAACCTAGCCAGGGATGTAGTAGACCCAGCCTCTAAAAGCAGTCCACAGTAGGGCAGGTGACATATGCCTTTAATGCCAGGCAGCAACCGTGGCGCACAGGGGAACCTGCCACTGTACCGCTCTCCATTGAGTTCCTGACTCAAAAAAAAAAAAAAGAAAGAAAGAAAGAAAGAAAAAGAAGCAATAGCCCATCCAAAAGAGTCCCATGATCCCAGCTGCAGTAGGAATATTACAAATTACAGAGGTCAGCCTGGGCAGCAGTGAAACTGTCCTTAGGGGGAAAGGCTTAGCCACAGAAGTGTCACAACCATGGGTCCCCGCAGCCCAGCTCCAGGCCTCATTTCCTGCCCTTCTTTCCCAGCTCCTCCAGAGTACTCAGAAGTGGTGAGTGAGGGCCAGCAGCCAGCTGCCTCACAGGGGCCCTTCCCCATCCTGCTGGAGCCTGGAACCCTGGAAGGGCCCTACTTTGCCTGTCTCCAGGAGTTCCGATACTGCCCACCTCCTCTGTACTCCGAGGTATGCTTCCCCGGGCTCTCTCTAGCTTCCATGCTAGGCTTGGAGGGTCATAAAGTTGATAAGCCAGCAGGGTGTGGTGACATGGGCCAGGAGGATGACAAGATCCAGGCCATCCTGGGCTACATAGCGAGTCTTTGTCTCAAACAGAAAACAAATGCCTATGCATATACTTTGGCTTCACACCCTCCTGGTGACCCCTGAGCTGATTGAGGAGTTGGGGCTGGTAGGGTAGACACATGGCTCACTGAGGATTTTGTCTGTCAGGAGGATCCTAACCCACCATCCGAGGCTGTGAGGCCACGCTGTATGACCTGCTGACGTGTGTGCGGATCGACACCTTGGGGTACCAGGTCCACTTTTCTCTGGCACTGCAGCCTGGCAGTCTGCTTTGGGAAACGGGTGTCAGGCGAAGCCAGTGACATCACACAGGACTGAAGAGCAGCACATGACTTCTGTGGACTGGCTGTCCTCCTGAGGCTTGCATTGACAAGTGCTAGGCTCCCCTGGAGCATTGTAGTCTTGGAGAGATGAATCCAGAGGTGGATACTTCATCTCATGGAACCAGAACCAGAGGGGAGGCAGAGGGCTTCCAGAGGGCATTTCAGCTGAGGCTTCGGTGCTTGAACAGGAGCCCAGCAAGCCAACAAGCACACAGGGAATGGGAGGGGCTCACAGCACCCAATGCCTCCACCTCAGGGTTGGAGCCCAGGTGTGCAGGCCTCTTAAATAGGGCCACACTGTAAGGTGAGCAGGACAGAGGGCCCAGGGACAGAATGTAAGGGGAGACTGTGAGGCTCGATGGGACCTGAGGGTCCAGCGGTTCCAGCCTTGGAGGACCGCTGGCCCAGGTGAACACAGAGCTGTGTATGTGATCTGCCACAAGAGGTTCAAGCCTTGCTCAGGGTCAGGATCCAAAGGGAGGGTCAGCGACTGAGGGCGGCTAGGCAAGCCCCCACCGCACAGCCATTCCAGGGACTTGCTGTCCAAGTCTGAGGAGACCATCACCTTTGTACATTAAAAATGAATAAATAAGGGTGGAAGTGACTGGGCCAGTGCCTCATTTGTCCTGCGCACTCTGACCCTGTCTGGGGACCTTAGCTGGATGGAGCTGGTCACCTCCTCTCTCAGCCTACCGCCTCCGCTCACCAGTCTTACCTGCTAGTCCTTTTAAAAAAGATTTGTTTGTTTTATGTGTACCATGCTCACAGAGGTGGAAGGGGCCTCAGGGCCCTGCAGCCCTTGTGGGTGCTGAAGACCAAACCTGAAATTGTCCTCTGAAATTGGTGCCCTTAACCTCTGACCTCTGGATGCCTGCTGTATTTACATTTCTGAGGTTTTCAGGGTGTTATTTTCCTTCCCTGGGTGTGGTGTCTGAATGTGATTACACCAATGTCACCATACAGCCTGTGAATACAGTTAAAAACAGGTTGAGTGTTCCGAAGGTTGAGGCAGGAGGTTACCTAGTGATACTGTAGCAATAACAACACTAATAATTGATTGCATTATTATTTAACCCCTTCACTGCAGGGCCAGGCAGGTGGGGCCCTGGGGTCACGAAGATGCTCCAGAGCCCCGGACAGCTGCCGAGGTTCAGGGTGTCCAGGGCATGGCTAGGAAGCCATTAGCATCACACCCCCAAACCCAAGTCTGCAGCTAAGGAGGGGTCCCCACACGTGTTGTCAGGATCTCGGCACAGTTTGTCCCGGGAGGGGACACGAGGACAGTTCCAGGGCTGGCACTCGACCGGGCCAGCTGACAGGGACATCTGAGCCGGCAGCTGAGGGACCCGATCCTTACAGAAGGGTGAGGTGCGAGGAGGAGGCTCCCCGATCGCTGAACAGAGGGGCGGGGTCCGCGCTGCTCAGGCCCCGCCCCCTCCGCCGGGCCACGGCTTCACCCCGAGGCTGCACCTGCTCCCGGGACCCCCTTGAATCTGACTGATGAGGCTCAGTGTCAAACCCCAGGTCCCTTTTCTGTCCCCGACCTCGGGGTGACAGGCACCCAGGGCGCAGACACTTGTTCTGCACGTTGGCAGCTGGCCTGGCCGGGCAGCCGTTCAGGAATCTACCCACGGTCGTGGCCGCCCTCGTCGGCTCGCTGTGTCTCCCCAGCACATTCTGTCCGGAGCAGGGAGCCCTGGGGTGCCGGGAGGGGGCTGCTGTCCTGCTGGGCTTCGGTTACAGGACACCCTGTCCCCAGCCTCCTGGGTCCCCTCCCAGCTCCGGCTCGATCTTGAGGAGGTAGAATTGTCGGAACCCCAGGACCTTTGCATCTGCTCCGCCACAGCTGCCGGCTCCCTGGCAGCCAGACCACGTTTGTTTTTATTTTTGTTTCCTTTAAAGACAGTGTGGAGTAGCCCAGCTGGCCTTGAACTCCACCTGTCAAGACAGCCGTGCATGGTTTATGTGATCCTGGACGCTAGGCCAGCACTCTGTGCACGGAGTCCTAGCCCTGATCACTCAGCCTTATTTGTGATGCAGAGGAAAGTCCCAGAAAAGCTGAGGAGGAAGTGGTGACGAGGCTGGGACGGGAGGTACCAGACACAGCCAGTGGGGGCGGGGAAGACAGCCTGGGGAAGGTGAGGGACCTAAAGAGAGCAATCCCCCTGCAGGGAAACTGTCCAGAGCTCCTCACAGCCAGGGTAGGCAACAGGGGACCCTAACCCCTGCGCACAAAGCCCCTGTGGAGGTCTGCCCCCTCCCAGCCAGCCAGCCCTGCCCATTTCCGGGCTCCATGTGACCAAGTCAGGCAAAACAATGAGCTGGCTCCCGGGACCCTGCTGGGCCAATTAGACTGGGGGCTCAATTCGGACTTTCGCCCATTTGCCGCAGGACCTAAGGGCGGAGTCCCTGTCACTCAAGCCAGGGTGGAGCCCTGGGAGGAGCTATGTCTGGAGGGTCCTAGAAATAGAAGATGGGGCTGGAGAGATGGCTCAGCGGTTAAGAGCACTGGCTGTTCTTCCAGAGGTCCTGAGTTCGATTCCCAAAACAACTGTCTGTAGTTCCAAGATCTGACACCCTTACACAGCTATACATGCAGGAAAAATACCAAATTCACATAAAATAAAATAAATATTAAAAAAGACGAGCGTGGAAGGGTGTTCCAGTTAACATTCTGTGTAGTCACATGGCACACAGAATTTGGCTGGGGATGGCCATGGGTGGGAGGCCGGGGATGGGCCACAGGCCGGGAAGAGCTGCTGTTTCCTCATTATAAACCTCTGGCCCAGGGCAAGATCAGGAGTCAGCTCTGGGCTCTCATCCTCGAACAAAGGGGTGAGCCAGTGTGGGCCAGTGTGGGCCAGTGTGGGCCAGTGTGGGCCAGTGTGGGCCAGTGTGGGCCAGTGTGGGCTGTGGGTGAGCCAGTGTGGGCCAATGTGGGCCAGTGT
>PVIH01031702.1:0-10495 GCA_004025045.1 Sigmodon hispidus | reverse complement strand
TGAATAAGGATATACAGGGATGGAAAAAAAAAAATTCAGAGGGAAAGATGAACACAAAGAAAATATAGGTGTAGCAATCTTATTTGTATGTCTACCCTTGATAAGCCATGCTTATCATTCTTATCCTCTATATAGTTATTGTTAACTCTTCCACATTTTAAATTCCTTTTACTGTGTTTTTTTTTTAATAAATACAAAAAAAAATGAAAGAAAACAAAACAAAACAAATAAGCAACTAACAAGGAGTAGAGACTCAATATTCCTTTTTTTCCTTCATTAATTGAGAACTAAATCAAAGCTAGATAATCTCAAAACTCAAATAAAATTCTAGAATGCTGATTTAGCATTTTTCAAATTATTCTACTCAAAAGTAAATACTATTTTATACTGAAATACAAAATTTCTGGAAAGGAAGACTAGATAATCACAAATCAGTTGTGAGTGGGTAGCATAAATCTATTTCAACTACAGAATAAATACCAAGACTAGTCTGAAAAGTGGAATGTTTCATTTTTATAAAAGTAAAAGAAAAAAGAGGGCTAATAAAACCACACCTGGTCTATTCATACTTAGATAATAGATTAATTTGAGATTTTTCAGTATATAAGATTGCATCCACAATGTAATTTGTTTTATATTTGGCACTGCTATGAAGAGTTTGAAATATTTTTAGAAATTGAACAGCTGTAATAAAATCCATCCTGTTTCTACTGACACATTAAACTACCAAGAATAGTTCTTCAAAGTGAAGAAAATTTCCAGATGGCAATAAGGGGAGGCATGTCCCTATCTTGTAGTTAGATATATTTTTTCTGGAGCTTGTGTGTTTCCAATAAGATGGGAGATGAGGGCTGTGAGACAAGGTTGGTGAGAAAAGGCAAGTCTTCCAGCCCTATGATACAATGTCTCTTTTTCAATTTAAGTGAAAAGTGGTGAGTCAATGAAGATTTTTAAAATAGAGGATGACCTAGTTTGATTTGTAGCCTTGAATGATACAAGCTTCTGTGGAAAATATGTGGCACATATTTTCAAATGCACATTAGCAAAATTATTATTCTATTATCTTTTATATGATGGTACCTCTACTACTCATAATTGTTAATATTTCTATCAATGTATCTCAGAATGTTAAGAACAGAGTCATATGAGCAATTTTCAGAAATTAAGGTGACATGGTAATTGTCACCAAATAGAATAAATCATTTGCCAGTCATAGTTACTTTTTATGTAGATGTAAGCAGTTTAATCTCTCTGAACTTGTAATTTTAAAATTGCTAATAATGATAAGGTTGCTTTAAGATCAAAAAGAAAAAAAATATATTAAATGTGTACCAAACTGGCATGTAGTAGCCAAGTGACAAATATGACGCAGTATTTCTATTTTCATTTTATATATTAAACAAAACAAAAATTAGGTATATTTTTCACATGAGGATTCTTAATAAAATGAAGTAGATACAGAAATAAATGCACAAGATATTGTACTTATATATTATATTCCCAGATATTCCTTTTTCCTCTGCTATAGAGGTTCTACCAATTAGCAACTAGAGATTCCTAACCAGGGAAGTAGATCTTATTTCCCTTTTGCTACTGGACAAACAGTAACTCTCTATTCCTATGCACAGTGTTTGAGCAGAAATGAGCATATTACCCTAGTATATTCACTGAATCTTAATCACAGAACTAGGAAAAGATTGATTTTGCTAGAGTGAATAAATGAGTAAAGTAATTTGTGGCTGCCACCCATCTATTTTACTTGGCAGAGATTCATAGTCCTAATAACAAAATGACACTGAAAGCTAGTATTTCTACTGGAAATCTCCTTTTGTAGGAATCAGTATGTGCCTCTTTGCAACATATATACAATAATATGTATGGTAGAGTAATGTAACTAAAGGTCACCTTTGAAGATATTCAAGTATTGAATTCATCGAATCCAGTCCTTACAGATTTTTTTCTGAAAGGGGACCTTGAGAAATTACCAAGTTCTACAAAGCAACATTGCTCTTGAGTCACATTGCGTAAAGGTAGAAGAGAGTTTACTTTCTTCCCCGGGGCTTTGTATTTCTACCTATTATTCTATATAGACCTTTTCAACTGACTGATCACCTCCCTCATGTAAGGTCACACAATTCTAAAAGCTCTCTCCATCTGTCCTCCTGCCTTCTTAGTCAGCAGTTAATGATGCTGAGCTGTTACTGCTGAATTTTAGCACAAACTCTTTTATATGCATTGTTGGCTGTTTTTAACTTGTTTCTATGAATGAAAAATGACTACACGAAGGTCAGTAGGGATAAGTCATAAGAAGACTATAGCTTTTTTTTTCTTGGTCCCTTCTAAAGTATTGGTGGAATCTAGAAATAATTCTTGCTGTGTCGAAATAGTCAGTAAATGTTTAAAGAAGTCTGATGACTTCAAAAGCATAATCTTAAAACCATACCTTCATAAAAAATCTTTCAGTCCATTTCAATTTGGTTTAATTTAATAGCATGCAAAAGTATTTATTCACTCATCTAGGCAATAAGGCTGCAGGCTTCCAGGACTGAATTAATTGATTAAAGCATAATTCCTCCTTACTACCCAATATGTCCTATTCATATGTTATGCTTTTTACACTCCATTATGAGACTACATTATGTAGGAAGAATATAGCTAAATAGATAAAATATAGTTCATGGATTTTCCGTGGTCAAGACTCCTGCTAGGCCTACTTCACTTTTACTTTTTTTTTTTTTTTTTTTTTTTTGCTCATCACAAAGTAAAAATAACCTATGCTAAGATTATTTAAATTTGAAAACAGTATATGTACCATAAAAAATAATATATGGTTGAAGAGTTCAGGCTCTGATTCAACATCTGATCCTTTTTTTCCATCAGGAAAGTTACTTGTCATATCAAAATCATCATGTCCTCACCTATAACACGAGAGGGTTAATTATACCTAAGTTATCATAGAGATTTGTATAATCTCATCAATCATACTATAGAAATTAAATGAAATACAGATGACTCCCTGTCTTGGGGTCTTATTGCTGTGAAGAGACACTATGGCCATGGCACCTCTCATAAAGAAAAACATTTAATTGTCACAGGATAACAATTCATAAGTTTAGTTCATTATCGTCATGGTGGGAACCATGTGGCATGCAGTCAAACATGGTGCTAGAGAGGTAGCTCAGCATTCTACATTTGGATCTTCAGGAAGCAAGAAGTAAATGTAACACCAGACCTGGCTGAGCATTTGGGACATCAAAGCCCACCTCCTAGTGACAAACTACCTCCAACAGAGACATTCTTACTCTAACAAGGCTACAACTCCTAATAGTTCCACTTTCTAGAAGCCTTTGGGAGATATTTTTATCCAAATTAACTACTCACCATATTTCTAAATAAAATAGTGGTAAATTATCAAAATAGTGAACACTTCAGCTAAAGGATGACATGATGGAGAACTAAGAACTTTTTTGAGCATCCCTGTTTTACAGAGCTACTCTAGAAGTCACAGTAGTGACAAAACTTTGATTCTCACAGTACTTATGTATTCTCATTTGTATAGAACTAATCAAACATTTCCAAAGTTTGGACATTATTCCAGTGTTGTTTATGAAGTAAACTAAAAGTAGTGTTTTCTTTAAAAATAGTTTTTATATCTGTTCATCTTCTTACAGCTAAAAATAAGACTGAGATGTTGGGTTTGAATGGTGTACCAACTGTTTTTATGCATTACTCCATAAAAATGACACCTCAATCTTTCAAAACCATTCACTATTATATTTGTAAACACAGAATAAATTCCATTTAACAATAATTGTACTTACTGTGCACAAAGCTGATTCTTAGATGATGCATTTGGAACATGTTTTAAGAATGTTTTAAGTGAGGAAGGACTTGTTTTCTTTAAGGGTCTGGCCACAGGGAGTTTAATTCTGCTCCAGTAAGTAAATGAGCAGCATGAATGAGCATTTTGTAAATGAAGAGATCATAAGAGTGGGTATGAAACTGGGAGGACTGATAATTGAGTTTAATAGGGTATATGATATAAAGTCACCAATAAATAGATAGATAGATAGATAGATAGATAGATAGATAGATAGATAGATAAAGTTACCAGAAAAAAATATTCCTAGTAGGTTACATTTATAGTACATTTACATACTTGTGGAATCTATTCTTGAATATTAACAACACAAAAGTATTTTTAATAGTTTCATTTTATGTAAAGAACTATCAATGAAGAAATCTATAAGCATAAAGTAAATACTCTATGAATATGTGTTCCCTGAATAGAGAATTCACCTAAAAGGCATGTCACAAAAGCTGACATGTAAACTTGTACAGAAATCATTTTGTTTGTTAGTTCATATTTTGAACTAAGCAACCAAGAAACCTCAACACACACAAGAAAAGTCTCAGATCCTAAAGAAATATCGATTTCTCTGGGGAAAAAAAAAAAAAGCCCCGCTACCCACACTGTCTATAAAGCTTGAAGAATACTTAACTTTCTTCAAAAAATAATAAAAAGGTAGCATAATAATTAAAATAAACTATGAAAAATAAGTAAAGAAATACTCTGAAATACTAAAACTTACAAAAATTATGTCAATCACTTTGATTTCTAATACAACACCTGTTCAAGCAATGTCCACAAGGCAGAAGTAGCAACCTCTAGTAGAGAGCTCTTTCTCTGTCTTTTGGTTAGTTTGGGTAAGGGTTTGTCTATCTTGCTGACTTTCTCAAAGAACCAACTTTTTGATTCATTGATTTTTGTATTGTTCTCTTTGTTTCTATTGTACTGATTTCAACCCTACGTTTGATTATTTCCTGCCTTCTACTCCTTTTAGGTGAGTTTGCTTCTAATTGTTCTAAAGCCTTCAGCTGAGTTGTTAGGTCTTGTGTTAGCTTTCTCTTGGTTTTTTTTTAATATGGGCATCTAGTGCTATGAATTTTCCTCTTAAGACTGCTTTCATTGTGTGATACAAGTCTGAGTACATTGTGTGTTCATTTTCATTAAATTCTAGAAAGTCTTTGATTTCTTTCTTAATTTCTTCCTTGAACTAGAGGTAGTCCAGTTGAGTGATGTTTACTTTCTGTGAGTTGGTAGGCTTTCTGTGATTTTTGATGTTGTTGAACTCTAACTTTAGGCCCTGGTGGTCTGATATGATACAAAAAAAAATTTCTTTTTTTGTATCTATTAATGTTTTCTTTATCACCAATTCTGTGGTCACTTTTAGAGAAAGTTCCATGTGGTGCTGAGAAATATGTATATTCCTTCATCTTTGGCTGGAAACTTCTATAAATACCTATTAAATCCATTTGCATCATAACCTCTGTTAGACTCCTTATTTCTCTGTTGAGTCTTTGTCTGGTTGACCTATCCATGGGTGAAAGTGGGGTATTGAAGTCTCCCACTCTTAGAGTGTGATATTTGATGTGGGGTTTAAACTTTAGCAGTGTTTCTTTTACATGTGAAGGTGTCCTTATATTAGGGGCAAAAATATTTAGGATTAAAATCTCATCATTGATTTTTTTTTCCTGAGACCAATAATTAATGTCCATCCTGGTCTCTTTTGATTGATTTTAGTTTTAAGTCTACTTTGTTGGATATTAGGATAGCAACATCAGCTTGTTTCTTGGGGCCATTTGATTGAAAAGTCTTTTCCCATTCCTTTACTTTGAGCCTGTGTTTGTCTTTGGAGTTGAGGTATGTTTCTTATATACAGCAGAAGATTGGCTTTTGTTTTTGTATCCATTGTGTTAGGGTGTGTGTTTTTATAAGTGAATTAAGTCCATTGATGGTAAGGGATATATATTAATAACCACTGATGGTTACTTCCTGTTATTTTTGGTGATAGTTTGTGTGTATTTCCTTTCTTAGGTTTTTTTCTTCTGTGGGATTTTCGATTGTTTGTGGTTTCATGGGTATATCTGATTTTTTAGGTTGGAGTTTTCCCTCTGGTGCTTTTTGTAGTGCTGGATTTGTGGATAGGTATTGCTTCAACTTGTCTTTTTCCTGAAATATCTTGCTTACTCCATCTATGGTGATTAATAGTTTTGCTGGGTATAGTAGTCTGGATTGGCAACCATGCTCTTTTAGTGTCTGTATAACTTCTGACCAGGATTTTCTCACTTTCATTGTTTCCATTGAATAGTCCAGCATTATTCTGATGGGTCTGCCTTTATGGGTATGTTGGCCCTTTTCTTTTGCAGCTCTTAATATTTTATCTTTGTTCTGCATGTTTTGTGACTAAATTATTATATGGCAACTGACTCTTTTCGGGAGATCTATTCTATTTGGTGTTCTGTAAGCTTGTATCTTTAGAGGCATTTTCTTCTTGAGATTGGGAATGTTTCCTTCTACAATTTTATTGAAAACATTATCTGTGTTTTTGAGCAGGTATTCTTTTTCTTCTTTTATTCCTATTATTCTCAGGTTTGGTCTTTTCATGGTGTCCCAAATTTCTTGAACATTTTGAGTTATGGCTTTTTTGATTTTGGTGTTTTCTTTGAGTGATTTATCTATTTTCACTATTGAGTCTTTCACTCCAGAGATTCTCTCTTGCATCTCTTGGATTCTGTTGCTTATGCTTGTATCTGTAGTTCCAGACTGTTTCTTGAGATTCTCTATTTCACCCTTTGCTTTGTTTTGTGCCTTCTTTATTGTTTGTATTTCAATTTTTAGTTTCTGAAATAATTCTTTCATTTGTTGGATTCCTCTTTCTTGGTTTTCTTGGTTTTCTTTCAAGGATTTGTTCATCTCTTCCAATTTTTCATTCTTTTTTCTTCTATTTCTTTAAGGGACTTTTTCATATCCTCTTTTAAGGCTTCTATAATCTTCATAATGGTATTTGTATTGTTATTTCCTCCTGTTTCCTCTTCATTGCTCTATTCAAGTCTTAGTGTTATAGAGACTTTAGCTTCCTCTGGTGGGTATCTTGTTGTTCTTTATATTGTTATATGTATTCATGCACTGGCGCCTGCCCATTGCTTTCTTGGTTCACTCTAGTCAGGTCTTAGTGTAATCTTAGTCCATTGTGGCTACAGGGTTTGTGTGTCTCCTGTTTGCTCTAGAGTCTTCACAATTTCTTGCTTTGGTCAGGTCACTGGATCTTCACTGTCTGAAGCTGCCTGACTCCCACTCCACCTTGGACAATACAGGGTCATGCTGTGTCTTGTGCTTCCAACCTAAACTCTTTACCAGTTCTTAATTTATATTTTGTGATTATTTTAACAAAGCAAAACTGTGTGGATTAGGTTAAACTTCATGACAGTCATTTTATATAAGAAAGTGGGTACATTGGAAGTATTTGTTCCCCTCATTTCTTCAATGTACCTGAATTACAGATGTAAAATGTAGCCATTTAAGCTGGGACATTGTGAGTTTATTTTAGTATGCAATTTTTCCCTTGAGGCAAGGTCAATTTTTTTATAATTTTAGGAAGAATTGGGGCAATTAAAAGTAGGAAAGTGGAAATAGTATTTTACATATTTATCTGCTTATTACTAATAAGAAGTAAGGAAGTATAGAAGAGTGTGATCTGATGCCACTCTCTGATTGTGCTGTGAATCTTGCTCTACTTCTTAATACAATTCATATGACCCTGTAAAGGCTCCGTGCATCTCTGCATCTAAGCTTCCTAATGTATAAAAACTAGCAAGGCAACATGCTCTTTGACAGTAAATACCCAAATCATTCATAACCATGCTCAGCACAAAGCATACATCCAATAAATATTTTTTCTTATTAATTGAATCCTTATAAGCAAGCAGGAAATCACAATTTATTACTGAAAAATAATACATTTACAATCATCAATAATCTCCCATGCTTAGCTGGAAAATAATTATAATTCATATTTATGCTTTAGTGAATGTTTGTGGGAAGCATTTTAATATCTGAAAAGTATGTAGTTGAAACCCTCTACAGCATAGTTGAAGAAGATAAAATATCATGACAACCTATATCCTATAAAATGCAAATATTATCATGCATAAGTTTATTTAAACCTTAGCAACATAGTAAAATTACTAGAATTTGCTATTTCTTTAGTGTTCTGAGTGTCAAAAGAGGTAATGTTGAAAATTTAAAAGGCCTCTATAGATGGAAATACTTCAGGTAAAGCTATGTGTTGAATAAACTCCTATTTAATATGACTGATGTTTTTATAAGAATTTGCCCATGTAAAGACTTACATTCAGAATAATGGCACATGCCAATGAAAGCAGAAAGAGTGTAATCATACAGCTTTAAGCCACATAATACCACAGATATCCAGACAACCCTGGATGCTCTGAAAGAAAAATAGATGATCCTCCTGCAGTCTGCAGAGAAGCACTGTCCATTCAGTACATTGGTTTCCGAACATAATCTCCAGAACTGTGAAGCAATGATGAACTTGGATTTATTTAGCTCTGGGATATGTTTTAATTAAATATCTTCTAGTATAATCATGTGACAAAGCCAGTGAAGTAAAATAATGTGAAAAAGAAGATGGGGCCAGAGCTGGTGTAGTGGTACATACCTGTCATCCCAATTTAGAATGTTAAGGCAAGAGGACCTTGAGTTCAAGGTCACCCTAGACTACATTTACTATGCTATACAATCAGTACCCCAAAGTGATTATTGGTTGAATAATAAAACTTACAAGTTATTTGCAAGTTAAAATGCAATGTATATTAAACAAAATATATAGAGAAGTGGGGATGTAGCTTAGTTAACAAAGTACTTAACTAGGATGGATAAGGCCTGGGGATCAATCTTCTGTACTGCAACAACAAAACAAAATGATGAACTGCACATGATGATACAAGCTTGGGGGGATTTTTTTTCTTTTTTTATTTATTTAAAAATGTTTTTTTCTCATGTGTACCCCTGCTCGCCCTCCCTTTTCTCCTCTCTGTCCCTCCCAGTCCTCCCTCTGCCTCCTTCAACCCCATCCCCACCCATTCCCAAGGAGCCTCAAGGTGGGTCAGTTCAGTCTACTATATACATTTGAGATAGGTCCAATTCCCGCATCCGAGTTTTAAGACTGAGTTCTGGGTTATGGTGTTCCTCTGTATGTAATGGGCTCCAAGATGCCAGTTCATGCACAGGAATATAGTCTGATCCTACTCCAAGAGGCTCCACAAACTGCCCAGGCCATTCAACAGTTGTTTACCTTTGGAGCATTTAGTTCCTTTCCCTGAAGTTTCCCCATTAGCCGTTTCTGATTCAGTGAGCTCCCAACAGCTCCAGCTGTCTCTGTGGGTCTCTTTCTCATGATCCTGATCCCTTTGATCATATACACTCTCCTCTCTCTCTCTTCAGCTGGACCTGTAGCTTGACCTGGTTCTTAGCTATGAATATCTGCTTCCGTCGCTATGCATTGCTGGATGACACTTAGGGTAGTCAGTCATTCATTTGATTATAGTGGAAGTTCTGTTTAGGCACCTTCTCTACTATTGCTAGGAATCCTATCCAAGGACGTCCTATCGGTTCTTGGAGGTTCCCTAGGACTAGACCTCTTTTTAACCCCACAGTGGCTCCCTTCATCAAGATACGTATCTCTTTTTTTCTCCCTCTTTGTTACTCCTCTCATTCAAACATCTCCTCTCATGATTTGTTCTCAACTATCCTTGGTCACTTCCTATCATGATCTCAATTTACTCAGGAAATCTCTGTTTTCTTCCCATTGGGATCATAAGTTTCTTCTGCTCCCCAGCTGTTCAGGGGTTGTGGTTTGCAGCCTGGATATTCTTTGCTTTTTATCTAAAATCCATTTATGAGTGAGTATGTCTATCTTTCTGGGCCTGTGTTCCCTCACTCAGAATGATACTCTCCAAATCCACTCATTTGCCTGCAAATTTTATGATGTCATTTTTTTTAAAACTGCTGAGTGGCTATGGTACATTTACACAATGGAGTACTACTCAGCAGTAAGAAAAAATAATATCCTAAAATTTGCAGGCAAATGCATGGACTTGAAGAATATCCTCCTGAGCGAGGTATCACAAACTCAGAAAGATAAGTAGGGAATGTACTCATTTATTAGTGGTCTCTCTCTAAACAAACAAACAAACAAGAAAAAAGCAAAGCATGCCCAAGCTGCAAACCGCAACCACTGAACAGCTTGGGATCAGAAACACCTTGGACTGACTCCTTGGATCCCACTCCCCTTAGAGGAACACCTGACTCACTCTTGGGGGGGTGGAGGGGAAGAGTTGGATCTGCCAGGAGTGGAGACTGAACTAGGCAATATTGGATCAGTGGGACCATGGGACTGTCTGCTGCCTGCCCAGGGAGGGGATGGGGAGTTGTGGAGAAGAAAGAATGACCTGATGTGGCGGGAGGGGGAAGGAACCTTGAATAAGGATATAAAAGGATAGAAAGTGTGACTTCTTTAAATAAATAAATAAATAAATAAATAAATAAATAAATGACCCCCTTCAAAAAAAAACTGCTGAATGGTACTCCATTGTTTAAATGTACCACAATTTCTTTTTTTTTTTTTTTTTC
>PVIH01031701.1:0-10495 GCA_004025045.1 Sigmodon hispidus | reverse complement strand
ACTCTTGAGGGAGGGGGGACAAAACTGGATTTGGCCGGGAGTGAAGACTGATCCAAGCATTATTGGGCCAGTGTGACCATAGGACTGTCTGCTCCCTGCCCAGGGAGGGGATGGGGAGTTGCAGAGAAGAAAAATGATCAGATGTGGTGGGAGGGGAAGAGACTTTCAATAAGGATATACAGGGATGGAAAAAAAAATTTCATAGGGAAAGCTGAACACAAAGAAAATATATGTGTAGTAATCCTATTTGCATTTCCACCCTTGATAAGCCATGCTTATGATTATTATCCTCTGTATAGTTATTGTTAACTCTTCAGCATTTTTAAATTCTTTTTACTGTTCTTTTGATAAATACAAAATAAAGAAGGAAAAAAAAGAATTGATGTGAGAAAAAAAAAAAGAAAACATATTCAATGCAAGAGTTTCACAATGTTTCTGTACGAACCATGCCCCTAAAATATAAATGCCAATGAATTTGTCACTTTAATTGTTAATGGCATGAAGATCACAAAAGTGTGTTTATCTAACTTAGAAATTTAGATGAATCAGGGTTCACATGACAAAAAAAAAAAGCAAAAAAAGAAACTTGAGACACATTATACGGTACAGAGTTTTCTTTAATGGGATTGCAAATTATTATTATTAAAGTTTAATGTTCAACAGAAGTTTGAATAAATTTTATGATCACCTGTGCTTTTTATAAATTTTTGTAAAGACAAGAGGAACTTTTTATTAAAAGTAATTTCTACTTTTTCTCTTTTAGTGAGGTGGTTGGAGGGGAGGGGGAATAAGTGGACAGAATTTCATTACTAAGAAGACATGCTTGACATGGTCTTACCTATTTTCCATTTAAACATCTACAATATTCAGTAAATGGGCTGAAAGTATTGACAGTATCTAAATTCAACTTTTCATAATGGCTTAAGGAAATGGCTTTTTTTTTTATTTAAAAGTTTTTGTTGTTTAACATACCCACTATTGTTTCCCCTTCCTTCCCTTTCCCCCATTTCACCCCTTATCCATGCCTCAGATAGGGTAAGGCTGAGTTAATGCAGTCTGGTATATCCAGTTAAAGTAGAACCCAGCCCCTCCCTCCAGTATTAAGGCTTGGCAATGTATTCCTGTGTAGGAAATGGAGAATTCAGTTTCTGTACTAGGAACAAGTTCTAGTCCCACTGCCAGAGGCCCCATAAATTGCCCAGGCTATTCAACTGTCACCCATATTCAGAGGGCCTAGTTCAGTCCCATGGAGTTTCCCTCACTGTCAGTTCAGTGCCATTGAGCTCCCAATGGCTCAGTTCAGCAGTTCCCATGGGTTTTCTCATCATCATCTTTACTCCTTTGCTCATATAATTTCTCCTCCCTCTCTTCTTCTGGACTGAGAGCTTGACCCAGTACTTAGTTGTGGATTTCTATATTTGCTTCCATCAGTTTCTGGATGAAAGTTCTACAATAACAATTAGGGTAGGCATCTATTTGATTATCAGGAAAGGTCAGTTTAGGCACCTTCTCTAATACTGCTTGGAATCTTAACTGGAATCATCTTTATGGGTTCTTGGGTATTTTCCTAGCACCAGGTTTCTCTTCTAACCTGTGCTTATTTTTAAACGTGCCAGTTAGTGGTATTATGGTTCTATTTCCTCATTCATAAATGGCCATAGATATTTTTTGAATGCATTGTAAGGATTGAGCTTATATGTAATGCATTCTACTATACTATTTATTTATATATGAAAAGTAGTAATTAAAGCCTCCATTAAAGATAAGACATTGTTTTATCAATAGGAACATAAATCTAAGTGAACAAAAGAGAAGAACAAAACTACAGACGTATGGTTGCTGTGCATGAATAGTTTCTCACATGTCTTAGCAAAGAAGTTTGTTGCCAGCCTCTTTCTGGTAATGTGGCTTCCCTGCCTGCCCTCGCTACAGTTTCTTAGCAACACACTGCTTTGCATCACTGCAGTCACATGCCTTGGCGTGTCTGTTAAACCTCTTCTACATTTAATTCTAAACCTTCCCATAGCAATTTTCCTTAAGTGATAGAAACCTGGCTGAGTACAATATGAAGGTGCTTTCTTGTAATGCTGCTTCTGTTTGATTCCTGCTTTTACTGGGCAGGGCCTGTATGTTACCTTTGTATGTGGAATTCAAAGGCTTTTAAACCCTTTACAGAAAGCTCTATCACTTACTAAAATAAACTCTTTCCAATTTTTAAAGTGCAACTGCCCAGGATAATAAAATTATGTCCCAGTTATATATTGTCATGAATGAGGTCATAAATAAGGTCATGCTTTTGTTCATCAACAATGATTCAAGACCTGAGCTGAGGGTGTAGTTGGTTGGTGAAGTGCTTGAATAGTCTTGCATTCCATGCACACCACTACATAAACCAGACATGGTGATAAAAATGCCTACAATCCCAGCTCTAGGGAACTGAAGGCAAAGCCATGCTTATCTGTGTAAGGAGTTAAAAGTGAGCCTGTAACACATGAGACAACACTATCTCAGTTATTTTTATGAAAGATACAGTATTACAAACAACACTCCCAAACTCCAGTTGGTATTTTGTACATCAATGTCTGGGTGATTTTCTAGATTTTGGCACTTGGGACTATAGGATTTATAGTTAAAACACCTAACAAAAAATGAGGAGTCAGAGAAAATTGAACTAATTTAGCAGGTAATTAAATCATAAAATATTTTCTCTAATGTACTAAAGAATATATGACTATATGGACAAAATTAAGTTTAATTTTGTCTGTGTCATATGGTACCTGGAATTCTTCTGACTCTCATAATCTATCTTCTGTGAGACAAAGAGAGAGATAAAAACCTACATTAGGCTAGGTAGGTGAACTTTGTATTGTGATCATGGCAATAGAGTTCACTCTACCAGCAGTCATTTTCAAAATAGTTGATAATTTTTTATATCAATGATTTTTCAAGGAAAGCTGTTTTGATCCTTAAAGTTTGTTACCATTGAGAACATTTCTCACATTAAAATGTCATTCAAGTGGTATACGCTTTGCATAGACAGGGAAACAGTGTGTGAAGCTCTTGCAGCCTCTGGTCACTGACAGCATAGGTTGTTAGATAAGGAGGCATATATATAGGAGAAGAGAAAGAATACTGCCTTGCACGGGTCATTAAGCAGCTGAATCACTAGCTGCAAAACTGGGGAACTCCCTCCATTTTTCACTGTAGTTATCTTTCATTGCTATACATCCTCACAGGGAAATTTCTGTGGAAGAGAAAGATTGGCATTGAAGGGCACTTTCTCATTGGAATGCCCATCCCAAAGAAAAAAACCCTTCATTAAAAATAAAGTGTGGCTTGTCACCTGTCACATGTTATTGTATTTTTTTATTGTTGGTTTATTTACTTGTCTTTCTAGCATTCTACATCATAATTTGTGGGTTTGTGTGTGTCTATGTCTGTGTGGATGCATGTATATACATGCATGGGAAGTATACAGACCATAGATTAATAATGTGATATATATTCCTCAATTTGTCTTCTTTTTATTTTTGAACCAGGGTCATTATTGAACCTGGAGCATGCCAATTTGACTAGTGTAACTGATCAGAAATCAAGATTCAGAAACCTACCCATTTCCACTTTCCTAGTTTTACTAGTATTTGTGTGTACATTCAATGCCAGATTTTTATATGGGTGCTGAAGCCTCAAACTGAGGTCACTGCTTTTGCCCCCAAACAAATTACTAACTGAGCCATGTTCCCAATCCACTACATTACACTGATTTTAATTCTGTATGTCAATAAGTAAATGTAAGATAGTTGTATTATTGGCAGATATTCTAGGGATGGATATGAAAAGACATGATCATAGAGAGAAGAGTGTCAATACACTGAACCATGTGATACATGTCTCTTTACCCTTAGTTAATTTCCCATTCTTTATAGATTTGCATCTTCTGCTCTTTATCATTTTATAGAGTTGTTTAGGAAGGGGAAATGGGTAACCAGGTCATGTTCTTCTCTGATATTTGACAGTTATTCTACATTTATGTACAAATTGTTTTGTTACCTCAGACTTCACCACACATTTTAACAAATGTCTGATGATATAGATAAATATGATTTTTGCAGCATTTACTCTTGAAAGATAGGTTTGGCCTTTCTCCTCCAACTTAAAACTAGGGAGTTATTCACCAAACCAACTGATTGCAAGAAAAATAATCCAGGGAAGGTTAACAAGCAGCTGAGAATTTCCAACTGGTCTCAGAATTATATATATATATATATATATATATATACATATATATGTGTGTGTATATATATATTCATATATAATTATATATAATATATATATATTTAAATCCTAGAGCCAGCACTTAATCTCTTTGGGCAAAATTTTAGAACAGATAATACAATAATTCCAAAATTACTCTTTCTGTCTGTAGTTTCCTTGAATATTTAAGAGACATTGTATTTATATATGAATTCAGGTAATTTTCCTTTTTTAGTTATGTGAAAAAGATTAATGATATTTTAATGGTGTTTTCTGTCATTTTTTGAGACTAATTCTGTCAACCCATGAGCATGGAGATTCATCCTATTACCTAGAATCTCATTCCTTCCTTCTTTCTTTCTTCCTTCTTTCCCTCCTTCTTTCTCTCCTTACTGTTGTAAATTTTGTTTGTATTCTAACAAAAAGTTTGTCTGGAGATCATAGTGCAGAGCTAGCCACTACTCAACCATAGGGGCCAGACAGTGGTGGCTCACAACTTTACTCCCAGCACTTGGGAGGAGGAAGCAGGAAGATCAGGAGTTCAAGGACACCCTGGGCTACATGAGATTAAACCAGTCTAAAAGAGAAACAGAGCCTGGTGGTGGTGATTCATTCTTTCAGTCCCAGAATTTGGGATTTTTTGCCTTTGTTCCCAGCACTGGGGAGGCTCACACCTTTAATCCCAGCAGAATCAAGAGAAGGAGATAGGAATATAAGAGAGTTGGAGACAAGTTCTCGCCCTCCATTTTGTATGAGCATTCCTAGAGGTAAAAAATGACTGTGGCTGATCTTTTGCTTCTCTAACCTTTCAGCTATTCCCCTAATATCTGACTCTGAGTTTTTGTTAATAAGAGTAATTAGAATCATGCATCATCATTATTCTTTACTTCTTTTCTTTCTTTCATTCTTTCCTCTTCTTTTCCTTTCTCCTTTTAGTTTTTATGTTTATTTTGAACATAATATTTTCATTTTAGAGAAACTTTTACTTTCTTGATTAGGTTTATGGTATGATATTTTACTCTCTTGAAAGTAGTACAAATGAGGGCTTTTTTATTGGTAAAATAAAAAAGCAGTAAATAGAAAAGCTACTGATTTTCATATGTTGATTTCATATTCTGATACTTAGCTGAACGTATTGTAGGAGTATCTGGGTAGACATCTAAAGTTCTCCTTATACGAAGTATGTCATTTCAAGTACAGATACATCACTTTTTATTTTTATTCCCCACTCTTTTAACTTTTCAAACTATTTTTATTTGCATGTTAATGTTCTCTTCCATGTAGGCACACTAAACATGATTCATGTCAACAGAGAACAGAAGAAAGTATCATTTCTCTTGGAACTTTAGTTAAAGATGGTTTTGACTACCTACTATGTAGGTTCGAGAAACCTAACCCTGATCCTCTTAAAAAGAATACACTTAGCTGCTGAGCCATGTTTCTATCTCCACTTGTGAATTTTTTCTTTATTTACCATGTAACATGTTCTAGTTATTGTCTTAAGTTAAAGAAGACTAGAAACAGTGAGCATCTTTGCATAATGTCACAGGAAGTGATTGCAGTTTTTCAGCTTTTCTCTCTTTTACATTTGATATAAAGTTGACTATAGGTTGTTGTGTATAGCTTCTTTTATGGCTGGTTATGTGTGTCAACTTGATACAAGATAGAGTCATTAGAGAAATGAGCCTCAGTTGAGGAAATGCTTTTATAATATCCAGCTTTAGGGCATTTTCTCAATTAGTTTTCAGTGAGAGAAGGCACAGGCCCTTGTGGATGGTACCACCCCTGGACATCTGGTTCTGAGTTCTTTAAGGAAGCAGAGTGAGCAAGGCTTTGAAAGTAAGGAATACCCCTCCATGGCCTCTGTATCAGCTACTGCTTTCATATTCCTGCTCTGTTTGAGTTCCTGTCCTGACTTCCTTCAGTAATGAACAGCAATGCTGAAGTATAAGCCAAATAAACACATTCCTTCCAAACTTGATTTTTGGTCATGTTGTTTCATCACAGAAACAAACCCTAAGACAAATTGATATCAGGAGTGGGGTCTTGCTGTGACAGACCTAACAATATTTGGGGAAGGATTGTAGAAGGACTTTAAAGCTTTGGACTAGAAGAGTTATTGTTAAGAGCTCTTTGGGATGTTCTGTGAATACCTGGAAGATAAGAATGTTGAAAGCAGTGCAGAAGATGGAGACCTGGCTTGTGGAATTTCAGAGGCAAGTTAAAGACTATTAGGAACATTTGTATTTAGAATTAAAAATCTGTGGTTCTGACAAGCTGTGGCTGAAGAATTAACTGTGATTAACAAGATGCTAGAATGACTGAAACAAAACTTTGCCTTGCTGGCATAATCGATGCTGATCAGTTGGAACTAAAAAATTAGCAGTGACTAAGAGTAGACCAATATCACTGAAGTGAAATCTTCTTGGAAGTATTTTCTGAGAGCACAGAGAAGCTATGTTTCACAGGTGGTAAAAGTTATACCTCAGGCCTGTAGCCAGACTTAGTAATGTATAAGTATCATCTAGGTGGTACTGAATTTGAAGGCACGAAGAGACCATGAAGAGAAGCTGAGTCTTGGGTGTCGTATTTTGTTTTGGGCCCGGCCTTTTCAGCCTAGCCCTGAAACTCTGATCTGCAGACTAAGACACTTAGATTAATTTTATGCTGATCAGTCTATAGATCTGGCATATTGCTAGCTAGCTCTTGCTCTTAAACTAACCCATGATTCTTATCTTGTTCAGCCATGTGGCTCGATACATTTTCTCAGCAGCATTTCAAATTCTTTCCTCTGTGTCTCACTGGCTTCTCCCTGGCATCTCTGCTCTACTCTTCCTGTTTCCAGAGTTTTCTTAGACTGGTAGGTCAGCCCACACTTTCTATATGCCTTCAGCCAATCAGTGTTTTTATTAAACCAGTAGGTAGGACAATTATTTACAATGTAACAACATATTCCTACTACACTTGGCACTGTGAGAGGTTAGGAAAAGCCTTTGGTGAAGGTACAGCCTCAATGTCACTTGAAGGCCAAAGACTGAAGGGGTCATGCAAAGGAGTCTTGGAACCATGAAGACAATCTAAAGTCTATTGATGAAAGTGCAACCCAGTTGTAGCAGAAGTCCACAGTGTTTTGGAGAAGCTAGTACCATGGGATGACCACCACCAGTGGCAGCAGCAAGAATGGACTGGAGCTAGTGGGAACCTAGAATAGGAGTTATGTGTGTTGTAGAGGGCAGAGCTGGACAGTGAGGCAAGCCTTTTGGGGGAATTCAAAAAACTCATTAGTGAATCCCAGATAATTGGATATTGATTTATTTATTCAGTTAGAGTTTGGTATTGCTTGATTCATATTGTGAGTGTTCAGCATCTTCTCTCTTGAAGAAAGTTTTTAATTTTGATTTTAAAAGAAGCACACAAATGAAAGACTTGAACTTTTAAAAGAAATTGGAAACTTTAAAGAGACTAAAGTTTTAATATGTTTGAATTTGTAAAGACTGTGGAACTTTAAAAATTATTTGTTTTTAATGTGTGATCTTGGAGATGAATAAAAAGAGAAAGATGTAGCTTACTAGTGAAGTTTTGTGTGTCAAGGTGATAAGGGGTCACTTGTACTGGGTGTTTTTTTGTGTCAACTTGAAACAAGAGCGTATCAGAAAAAGAGGAGCCTCAGTTGAGGAAATACCTCCATGATATCTAACAGTATGGCATTTTTTCAATTATTCATCCATGAAAGAGTCATCAGCCCTTTGTGGGTGATTCTGTCCCAGAGCTGGTGGTCCTGTGTTTTATAAAAAGCAGACTAAAGGAATCCAGTAAGCAGCATTCTTCCAAGACCTCTGCATCAGATCCTGCCATCAGGATCCTGCTCTGTTTGAGTTCTTGTCCTGACTTCCTTCACTGGTAAACAGAAGCACTGAAGTTTAAGTGAAATGAACCCTTTCCTCTCAAACTTGCTTTTTATCCATGGTATTTTATCACAGCAATAGAAACCTAAGACAATTATATGTGCTAAAATTTTTATTGTCAATAAATTATATACTTTATGGATACTTTACTATGGTCATTGAAATGATCATGGAATTCCTGTTCTTAAGTCTATTTATTCTCAGAATTAAGTTTATTGATTTGTGCCTATAGAACCAATCTTGCATATCTGGAATGAAACAACCTTGGTCATGGTATTTGATCTTCATAATGAGTTCTTCATTTTTTCCCTGCAATGGTGTTCCTTTAATATCTGCACTGCTGGCTGTTTTATCATGAGCTGCTGTAGTTTCGGTTTGACTTATACTACCTTTAATTTAAGAAGAAATTTTTGATTAATATAGCAAAGAAAGTTAAATCACTGTTATTCTCAAGACTTTAAATATATATTATTATTATTTTCTGGCTTTTATGGTGCCTTTCTGTTCTGATATATTTTCTTTAAAAATAAGCAGGGATATCTTTTCAGATTCTTTTGTTGATTTTGTTTGTTTCATTGGACATTTTTATATTTGGTGCCTTTGAACTAGCTGTCATGAGGTGGTTCTACTCTGGTCATTTACCTTTTCAATTTTGATTTTAAAATAATTCTTTTGTTTTTCTGTACATTTATTTCTCTTGATTGGGAAAGTATTATGCTTTAATTTCATCGAGTAGATATTTCTTTATTTTGTATTTCATGTCCTTCTGTTATATGTTGATTTCTTTATTGTATCATAGAATTCTCAGATAGCATGCTCACATTCTTGCTCTTGTCCATCATCTCTAATATTCTTCTGTTTGGTCATAACTATTAGTAATACTGTATCTAGCACTTCTAATTTTATTCAGTAAGGTTTTTTGTAATATTTGTAATATTTTTATTTGACTTTTATTTATAATTTAATTTCCTCAAAAATTTTCATACTGCTATACTTTTTCTGATTTGATGTAATATTTCTTTTTTTTTAAACTTTATTTTATTTATTTATTTGTCTTGGTGCTTGCCTGGGACTGGAACTACAGACAGTTGTTAGCTGCCATGTGGGTGCTGGGAATCGAACCCAGGTCCTCTGGAAGAGCAGATGGTGCTCTTAACCACTGAGCCATCTCTCCAGCCCCGTAATATTTCTTTATATTGCTGACTTTCATCTTTAGGTTCAGGGATGAACTCATGTGCTTGTGTATAAATTTGTACAAGTCATTGATAATATTTAACAGAAAATGTTCTAAGGCTTCATGTGGCATTTTACTATCATTGAGTTTGGTAGGTAAAAAATTATGATCCTTTGGAGAAGTTGTATTTCATTGCACTTTAATGTTCTTGTGTTACAAACTGTAGACCTATTGGTCTGGATGTCTCCTAGTTTTACTATAGATGGTTTTTTTTTTTTCTTGAGGAGTTCATTGTTGAATTTTCAGTCCCTAGTACTAGTAAGAGATCACAAAACAAACTGTTTTAATAGTAACAATATCAAACATGGTAAAATATATCAATATCTTTATATATCTATTAAGATGTAGTAATACATAAATAGAAATTCACAAAAATACTGTATGAATGGAGTAAAAAGAACCATTTGGATTAGTTGTAAAAATTCTAATTGGATAATACAAAGAAAGGAAAATAGAGAAATAAAGGATAGAAAATTAAGTTTAAAAGAGGAAGAAGATTTAAATTGTTTTGCAGAGAATAAGATTAGAAAAAAAATCAAAGGAAATGAAAACAATCTCTAATTGATAGCTTTTTCGGTTATTATTTTTATGTATGTACAAATATAAAAATTCATAAATAGAGCTGCTTAATGTGTTTTTGCATTATGTATATATGTGGTTTCTAGGTTGAACACTTCATATTGGAGAATAAAATGAGCATAGCAGGGATTGGAGGAATGGTGCCTTATAGCACCTGGAGAAGGAAAGGGGTGGGTGAGAGAAGTGTGCACAATATTATTTTAAGATGTGTTACATTTGTTTATTCAGTGGAGCATTTTTTGAATAATGCAAAGATATATTATATTCTTGTATGCTGCATGTGTTTAACTCATGAAGCTGTGTTACTTTGCCTGTCTAAAACACCCAGTGATCTACTTGAGAGTTGAATGGCCAATAGCAAAGCAGAAGAAAGGATAAGTGGGGCCTGCAGGCAGAGAAAATAAATAGGAGAAATCTGGGAGAAAAAGGAATCAAGAGCAAGAAAAGAAGGTGACAAGAAATTCAAGGGCCAGCCACACAGCCACACAGCCCCACAGCCACACAGCCACACAGCCACACAGCC
>PVIH01031700.1:0-10496 GCA_004025045.1 Sigmodon hispidus | reverse complement strand
GCTGGGGTGTGGCTCAGTGGTAGAGCCCCTGCCTAGAATCCCCCAGTGAGGGGCTGGGGTGTGGCTCAGTGGTAGAGCCCCTGCCTAGAATCCCCCAGTGAGGGGCTGGGGGCGTGGCTCAATGGTAGAGCCCCTGCATAGAATCCCCCAGTAACAGGCTTGGGGCGTGGCTCAGTGGAGCAAAGCAATGAAAGATGATTGGACCATTAATGAATGAATGAGTGAATGTATTCATACCCTGATGCTACAGATCTGGATATAGTAGGGAAAGGAGACACTAAAGGCAGTCTTAAGGCTCAGGCCAAGGAGGCACTATGTCTCCTACCTTCTCATGTGACATGCCCAGGACCCACCTAAACCTGGACTCACCCGGACCTGGGACACACCTATAGTTGGGACCAATGTGGGCCTGAGACTCCATAGCTTGGACCAGGACCCATCAGCATTCAGGATCCACTTGGGCCTGAGGGCCACTTTGATCTAAGGTCATGTGTACTGGGACTCACCTGTACTCATAGTCCGATCCCGCCTTGGCAGAACCATCCTCTGTGCGGTAGTCCACATAGAAGGTGCTGTTGCCCTCACCGCCCTGGCAGGCCACTGACAGCAGCACAGACCCGCAGTTCTCCAGGCAGTGGTAGAGGCTGGGCTCAAAGAAGATGCGGCTGGCGCCATCATCCTCATCGTCGGCTGCGCTGTCATTGGCCCCGGGCCTGCGGGCTGCATCTGCAGCGTGTCTTCGAAGCACGTTTCCCGCACCCGTCATCAGCCTCGTGGCCTGGATGCGGTAGAAGGCGCGGCTCTTCTGCTGGTGCAGCAGTGCATAGTACTTGGCGATGCCCACCAGCTGCTCCAGGTCCTTGTCCGGGTGCTTCTGCTTCAGGTCCTTAAGAATCTGGATGACCTCACGCCGGCTGGCGTCCAGCTCACGTGCCTCGGCAGGACCTGTGCCCAGCGCGCCCAGCTCACCCGGGACCTCAGTGCCCACAAATGTTCCATCCAGCTCGATGCTCTTAGGTGGGTCGCCCTCTGCCCCAATGATGATTCCACTGCGAGGGTCAGTGCGGTAGCGTTTGTACACGTACTTGTAGAAGAGCAGCCGCTTGTCAGCCATCCAGGCGAACACCACGCACACCGGGAAGAAGACCAGTGTCAGAAGCGCCTCCCACACCTGCGGGTGGCAGGCTGTGAGCACTCTGCTCATCGATTCTCTCTCTCCTGTTCATCTCTGTTCAGTTCTGCTTTTCCTGGGCTCACGTTTTCCACACATAGACCTACCACATCTATCCATGAGTTCACCCACATATTCACCCGTCAATCCATCCAGCCAGCCACCCACCCATCCACTCACCTATATCCTATGCATGCAACCATCCCATCCATATATGTGTCTAGCTATCCATCCATCCATGCATCCATCCACCCATGTGTCCACTCACACATCCACCAACCTATGCATTCATTCCACCTATACATATATATACCTGCTCATTCATCCTCCATTCATCCACCCATGTGTCCACTCACACATCCACCAACCTATGCATTCATTCCATCTATACATATATATACCTGCTCATTCATCCTCCATTCATCTATCCATGTGTCCACTTATGTATTCACGCATCTCATCCATCCATGTGTTCAATCAACCATTTACCCATCCATCCATGTGTCCATCACCTATCCATCCATCTCATCCAACTATGTGTCCATTTATTCATCCATTTAGCCATCCATGTGTTCACTCACCCACCCATCCATCCATGTGTCCATCACCTATCCATCCATCTCATCCAACTATGTGTCCATTTATTCATCCATTTAGCCATCCATGTGTTCACTCACCCACCCATCCATCCATGTGTCCATCGATCCATCTATCTACCCATGTATCCACTCATCTCATCCTTCCCTGTGTCCACTCAACCACTTATCCACCCACCCATCCATCCATCCATCCATCCATCCATCCATCCAACCATCCATGTGTCACTGACACACCTATCCACATTCATTAACCCCATCTGTGCTAGCTAGTTCTTTATTAACTTGACACAATCTAGGGTCCTTTGGAAAGAGGAAGCCTCAAAATTGAAAAGAAACCCCCAGCCATAGTGGGCTATAGGCAAACTTTTCATGCATTTTCTTAATCAGTAGTTGATGTGGGATGGTCTAGCCCATTGTGGGTGCTAGCTACCTCTGGGTATGTAGTCCTGGAGTATGTAAGAAAACAAACTGAGCAAGCCAGGGAGAATAAGCCAGTAAGCAGCACACCTCCATAACTTTTGCAGCAGCTCCTGCCTTGAGTTCCTCGCTTGGCTTCTTTTGATGATGGATTGTGATCTGGAAGTGCGAGTGTGGTAGTTTAAATGAGAATGACCCCCGTACCCTCATATATTTGAATGTTTATTCCCCAGTTAGTGGAAGGTTAGATTAGAAGGTGTGACCTCAATGGAGTGTGACTTCAGTGGAGTAGGTGTGACCGACATCTACAGTCACATCTGTCCACTTAAGCCATAATGACAATAAACCAAACCTCTGAACTGAAAGCTGAAAGCAAGCTGCCAATTAAATGCTTTCTTTTTATAAGGGTTGTCTTGGTCATGGCGTCTCTTCACAGCAATGGAACAGGTAACTGTTAACAGTACCTAAGACAGTGAATGAGTAACCCTTTTCTCCCCCACAACAATAGAAACCCTAACTAAGAGAACAACCACCACCTATCTTCCATCCATGTGCCCACCTGCCCATCCCTACCTCCATCCAATCCATTCACACTGCATCCGTCCAACCATGTATGTATCTACCCACACATCCACCTACCTATCCTTCCCTCCCATCTATCCTCCACCTAGTTAGCCACCCACCCATCCATCATCCTTCTACCCAAACATCCATTCATCTATCCCTGTATCAATCATCCACGCTTCATCCACACATTCACTCATAAGCACTCACACACCCATCCATCTATTTTCCCATGCTCCAATCACTTATTTATTTATTATGTTTACAGGGTTCTGCTTGCATACAAGCCAGAAGACAGTACCAGATTTCATTATTGATGGTTGTGAGCCACCATGTGGGTGCTGGGAATCGAACCCGGGTCCTCTGGAAGAGCAGACGGTGCTCTTAACCACTGAGCCATCTCTCCAGCCCCCTCACTGGTGTTTTTAATCTTCCCTTTGTCCTCCCTTCCGCTTGATCTTGTTACCTAGGTCTCCTTGTCTCTTTGTCGTATTTTTTTTTTTTTTTGTAGACACTCATCTCTCTCTCTTAAGTCTTTAAAGTTTTTCTCCTTTGTCTTCTCAGTAAGAATGCATCTCCAAACGGCACCGTGTGTGTGTGTGTGTGTGTGTATGTGTGTGCGTGCGCGTGCGTGTGCGTGTGCGTGTGCGTGTGTGTGTGTGTGTGTGTGTGTGTACTTTGTGCTTGATTCACTCCTGGTCTTCTTATCCAGGTAGCTACTGAGTGCTACACCTTGTTGTATGTGTGCTAGACTTTGAGACATTCTTAGACACCACTGAGTGACAGATGTTCCCACTTGTGATTCTGGTTTATCGGGGTCAGAGTCTGCATCTCGTCCTCCCTTCCCCTCCATTTCTTTTCCCTCCTCTTCTGGAATGCCTGCATTCTGATCACCACAACCCTTCTATCTCCCCATGCCCACTGGTGACCACAGCCCTGGCCAGATTCCTCTTCCTTAGAGCATGAGAAGCTGACTGGGCAAGACTGACTCTCAATATTCATTTCCCGAGGCTCTAGATCTATAGCCATCATTTATGTTTAATTCCTGAGAAGCTGCACCATGCATAGCATGGTTAGCATAACGTGACATGGTTAGTGTAGCATAGCATATAGCATAGCATAGCATAATATAGCATATAGAATAGCATAGCATATAGCATAGCATACTATAACAGCACAACATAGCATGTAACAGCATATAGCATAGCATAGTATATAGCATATAGCATAGCATATAGAATAGCATATAGCATAGTATATCATAATATAACGTAGCACAGTATAGCATATGGCATAGCATAGTATAGCATAGCATATAGCATAGTATACCATAATATAACGTAGCATAGCATATGGCATAGCATATAGCATAGTATAGCATAGCATAGTATAGCATAACATATAGCATAGTATAGCATAGCATATAGAATAGCATATAGCATAGTATACCATAATATAACGTAGCACAGCATAGCATATAGCATAGCATAGTATAGCATAGCATATAGCATAGTGTAGCATAGCATATAGCATAGTATAGCATAGCGTAGCATATAGAATAGCATATAGCATAGTATACCATAATATAACATAGCACAGCATAGCATATGGCATAGTATACCATAACATATAGCATAGCATAGTATAACATAGCAAAACGTAGCATACAGCATAGCATGACCTTGGGGCCACCCCTAAGCTGGAGCTGACACTGATGTCCCCAGCCTGGCACATGAGGAATACTCAAGAAGTAAAATGATCTTGCCACAGTGGCACAATTTGATGATTGTAGCAACTTGAGAGGCTGAGGCAGGAGGATGGAAAGTTCTAGGCTAGCCTGGGAAACGTGTTGAAATCTTTTCCAAGCCTGACACCTGGAGGCTCATTCACTGGGCCCACATAGTGGAAGGAGAGAACCTTTATTGTTTATCAAGTTGTCCTTTGCCTTCTACTCTGGCACCCATTTGTCCCTACAAATAAATTTTACAAGGGTTTATCCAGGTGTGGTAGTGCACAGGAGCTTTGGGGAGGCAGAGGCAGACTGATCTCTGCAAGTTGAAGACCAGCCAGGGCTACATAGTAAGACCTGGTCTTAAAAATATTCATTTTGGGGCTGGAGAGATGGCTCAGCAGTTAAGAACACTGACTGTTCTTCTGTAGGACCTGAGTTCAATTCCCGGCATTCACATGGCAGCTAACAACTGTCTGTAATTCCAAGATCTGACACCCTTACACAGCTTTACATGCAGGCAAAACACCAATTCACATAAAATAATTTTGTTTTTTTGAAATAGGGCTTCTCTGTGTAGTCCTGGATGTCCTGGAACTCACTGTGTAGACCAGGCTGGCCTGAAACTCACAGAGATCTGCCTGTCTCTGCCTCAGAGTGCTTGGATTAAAGGTGTGTGCCACTGCCGCCCAACTTTCAAAAACATTTTTTATTTTTTAAGTTTTAAGAAAAGAAAAATGGACAGAGTCAGAAAGCTGCTTCAGTGGTTAAGAACATTGGCCGTTCTTCCAGAGGACCCAGGTGCACCCCAATGGAGGTTTGCAATCATTCACAACTCCAATTCCAGGGATTCAGCACTCTCTTCTAGTCTCCGCAGGCAGAAGACACATGGGTGGTGTACATACAAACATGCAGCAACACATTCATACAAATAATACATACACACATACATACATATACACATACATACATACACACATACATACATATATACATGCATACATACACACACATACATACATATATACATGCATACATAGATACATACATACTACATACATACATACATACACACATACATACATGCATACATACATACATTCATAAAATGGCTTGGTGGTAAAGTGTCTGCCTAGAATCTACCACTGATGGGCTGGGGAGAAGGCTCTGTGACCAGGCATTTGCCAAGCATGTGTAAGGTCCTAGGCTCAATCTCATCTCTGGTATGAAAGAAAAAAAAAAATAGTAATCAACAGAAGTATTCTCCATTCACTATCAATGATCTTGTTCAATATCCAGCAATACTTGCAAGCTGGTGTAAAGATTATCTTTTTTTCTCATTTATTTATTTATTTGTTTGTCTATTTTATTGGTCTTTCCAGACAGGATTTTTCTGTGTAGCCCTGGCTGTCCTGGAACTAGCTCTGTAGACCATGTTAGCTTTGAACTCACAGAGCTCTGCCTGTCTCTGCCTCCTGAGTGTTGGGATTAAAGACATGTACTGCCATTGCCTGGTTTCTTTCTAGTTTTTAAATTTTTATTATTAATTCACACACACATGTACACACACACACACACACACACACACACACACACATGTACACGAAAGAGAGAGAACATATATCTGTGCAATTGCCTAAGGAGGTCAAAAAATGGTATCAAATCGCCTGGAACTGGATTTACAGGCAGTTCTGAGCCACAGATTCGGGTGCCGGGAACTCAAGTCCAGTCCTCTGAGAGAGTACACAGCATTCTTCATTCACTGTTAAACCATCTCTCCAGCCCCAAAGGCTTTCACAGAAATACCCATATGCTCCCTTTCTCATTAAATGTAGAGAGAAAAAGATGGAAGACTATTTCCAATTAGGGGGATCTCTAGGTTCCTTATAAATGTCTGAGAGAGAAAAGGGGCTTTTTAAAAACTAGTATTTATTTATTGCCATGGAGTGGGGGAGGGATGGGGGTCAGAGGATAACTAACTTTCAGGAGTTGCTCAGGCCATCAGGCTATGTCATAAGCATCTTTATCCACTGAACCATCATCTTACCAGTGCTGAAATAGCATTCTTTAAGACCACACCCCATAATCACTGTGTATCCTGATAGCTCTGAGATCTCACAGCTCCACTGAGGCAAAAGCTGGGCAGAGTGCTCAGACACGCCCCTCCCTTCCCAGTCTTCATTAGACCTGGAGCTTTTCCATTAACCCGCAGAAAACCTCAGCCCTTCCCACTTCATTTCCCTCCCTGAGTGTAAATAAAAGATCCTTCTAAAAGGTTTTCACCTTATAGACCTATCGCTGTGAACAGGTGTGATGATGTGGTTACCTTGGGACCAAGACTCTTTCTAGTCAACCCCCAGAAGCAAAGTGCCCTTGAGAAAGGGTATGGGAAATCCCAAGGGTGCCACCATTGCTGAGGAGGAGAATGTGATCCTGACTTGGCTTCAGTAAGGCCCAGGGACAGTCCCACACCATAGGTCCACATCCCTTCAGAACACCAGGCACTCCTGTCCCTAAAGACACTGTTTATGATCATTGCCGTACAGGGTTCAGTTCTGATTTTGTTTGTTTTGTTATTATTATTATTTACTCAAGATCTCTTGTAGCTCAGGCTGGCTTGGAACTCCTGATCTTTCTGAGTGCCGGGACTGCAGCTGTGCATGTTCAACCCCGCTTTATATGCTTTCTCTTTTCCTTTGTGATTTTGCAGACGCCAATCTCATTTATGTTTAATTTCGAGGCTCTTCTGCCTCTCCAATGGAATGGTGTCTGATTTTTGTCCCCTTTCTCTTCAATCTAGCTTACTTATACGTACAGGCCTTTGTATGAGGCTCTTCTGTGTGGGATAGATGTGCTGCAGCACACCAATTCTTCCTCGAAGAATGATTTCAGTCATCCTTACTGCAATCCTGAAAAATCAGCACTGGAAAGACCCGCATACAAGGGAACATGTTCGAGGTTACAGAGGGTTTTAGTAGAGGTTGGATTTGGATCCAGGCACTTGGCTTCAGGGACCAAGCCTCTTTTTCTATGGTGATCTAGGATATCCCCCTTTCATGGTTCAGATGTAAACATGGAAGCCCAGAGAGGATATGGGCTTTGCCTGAAGTCACATAACAATTGTGTGGACATCTGGAGTCAGAGTTGCTATTAATTGAAACCCAGTCTCCTTGATGCTCCTGGAGACCACATCTCTGTCCTTCCCTCTGCCCTCTAGGTCACAACTAGCTCTTATATCTCCTCCTCTTTCCACCTATCACCCATAGCGTCTAAAATTCCCCTTTCCACAGCTATCTATCTATCTATCTATCTATCTATCTATCTATCTATCTATTCCTCTCAAAACCACCTTGGGGACTAGGGAGATGGCTCAGTGGATAATGTTCTTGACATATAGGTATGAAGACCTGAGTTTGAATCCCAGAATTCTATGTAAAACGCTAGGTGAGGGGGTTCCATCTCTAATCACAGTGCTGGGAAAATGCAGATGGGAAGACCCCTGAGCTCAAGGGCTAGCATGTCTAGCTAATCAGTGATTTCCAGGTTCAGAGGGAGACCCTGACTCATGCAAGTAAAGAAGAAGCCCCTGGCATTGACCCCTTTATCTACACACATGTGCACACTCCCATGAAAACCTATATCACATATATACACACAAAGACTATTTTGGGCCCTAGGCCAGGATGCTGTCCTTTATAAGAGAACCTAGAAACTGTCCGGTGCCCTAGGTGCCCTGAGACTGCTAGGAAGCTCAGTGTGAGAGCCATGGCTTAGGTGTAAATTCTCTTCTCAGGCTTTGATCCTATAGTGTCTGTGTGAGGTCCCCCTCCCACCTTCTTCTATCCCTTCCTTCTTCCTGTACTGGGGCTAGAACCCAAGACTTCATAAGGGCTAGGAAAGTACTTTACCCTTAGCTACATCTCTACCACCTTTTTGTTTTTCTGAAACATTCTGTGTTATCCAGGCTAAACTCAAACTCACAGCAATCCTCCTGCCTCAGTTTTCCTAGTGCTAGCATTACAGGCATAAACCCTGTTGCTCAGATAATCCCTGCAGTCTCTACTTTGATGCCAACCCTAAACCACTTTTATGTCTGGGTCTTTCTAGAGCGGGATCTATTAAGTGACAGGAGTTAACAGATTGCCTGCAGCGTGAATGAGTGAGTCTTGGGCACCACAAATAAATTATGCATGTGAGGGAACGAATTAGGCCACATCCATGAATAAATTATGCAAATCGAGGCAGCGGTCTTAGAATTGTGGGAAATAAATTAACCAAATGTTGTAAAGGAAGCTGAGGGCAGGCAGGGGAGCAGGTGAAGATGCTGGATGTGTAAGAGGTGGAGAATTGTGGGAATCGGGGTGTGAGCCAGGCAGCTGTGAGTTTCAAGTTTGTCTCGGTGTGGAAATAAATTATGCAAAGTGGACACCAGTCTCTGCCAACTGGATGAGAGTATAAACTACACTGAATCTGAACTGAAGATGAATAATGAATGAGCCATGCAAACTGCCCATCTCTCCGGCCCTACGGAGAGATAAATTATGCAGATGCGGGTACCACAGATGCCAGTCCGTGGATATATTATGTAAATGTACCAAGTACTCAAATTGATTTGCACTGTTAGAACACAGGGGGCTGCGGGGTGAGGGGCGGGGGAGATGGCCTATTCAAGTGTAGTGTGATTATGCAAATAGAGATGTCTTATTGCAAAGTCAGGAATAAATTATGCAAAAAAAGTGCTCTCAGGTAACTATGTGGCTAGCTGAGGCATGTCTTACAAGGACCTTGGGCTCTGTTAGCCCTTGCACAGCCTTGGGAATTACCTTCTGGGTGGGCACAGAGCTCTCTACTTGTACCTGCATCTGACTTGCTGACTTTGGCTCAGTGCTATGGTGTGAAATCTGACTGGCACAGCTGTATCTGGTGATTCTGTTAACACATGTACACACACACACAAACTCACATTTGCAGACACGCCAAGCCACCAGACTCCTCTGGGGTGTTGGTCTTTACTCACCTGAACCACACCAGGGGAGAAAACTGCTAGAATGAGATACAGCCAGACGTAGGCAAAGATGCTCCAGGAGGCCGTGACGAAGAAGACCCTCAGATGCTTGATCTTACGACTCTCTCCAGCCGGGATGACATACACACACACAGCAATGACCACAAACATGTTAAAGGCGGCACTGCCTACGATGGTGCCTGGGCCCAGCTCACCCGCCTGGAAGTTGTGGCCACAGACCTCGATGACAGAGAGCAGAATCTCAGGTGCTGAGGAACCCAGGGCCATGAGTGTGAGGTTGGATACCGTTTCATTCCAGATGCGTACAGTGCCCACGCTGGTCTCCCCGTTGGCCTTGGTGATGGTAATCTCCTTCTCCTTAGATGTGATGACCTCAATGGACGCCATAAAGCGGTCAGCAATGATGGACACGCCCAGGAACATATAGACCATGGCCACAAAGTACACCACGGCTCTTGCGGCCTTGTCCCCCAGTGATGGGTCATCTGGTTCCCATACAGGCAGCAGCACCCCTGGCTGGCAGCGGTAGGAACCTTGGCAGCCGCCTGAACTGACATCGCTGTCGTTAGCTGGGGGAGGCAGCAGGGAAGGGGTTGGAGTGGCCTCCCCCAAGCAGTAGGGTGCCCCCAGGAGGATCACAGCCCCCACCAAGTTCAGGGGAGCCATCAGGGTGGTGAGGTCCTGAAGGGAGAAGCAGAAGATCAAAGTGAGTGTCTCCCTGTCACTCAAAAGGCACAGTGTGGGCTGGGATGTGGATCAGTGGTAGAGCATCTGCCTAGAATCCCCCAGTGAGGGGCTGGAGTGTGACTCAGTGGTAGAGCCCATGCCTAGAATCACGCAGTGAGGGGCTGGGGTGTGGCTTAGTGGTAGAGTCCCTGCCTAGAATCCCCCAGTGAGGGGCTGGGGTGTGGCTCAGTGGTAGAGCCCCTGTCTGGATTCCCCCAGTGAGGGGCTGGGGTGTGGCTCAGTGGTAGAGCCCCTGCCTAGAAT
>PVIH01031699.1:0-10497 GCA_004025045.1 Sigmodon hispidus | reverse complement strand
CCTGTCACCCCTCTGGTCAGGGTTCGAATCCGCCCCTCAGAGACCCCTGCAGTTGGTTTGCTCAGTTCACTCAGTTCGGGGTCGCAGTAGGGATCCTCGCAGATACCCTCAGCAGCAGCAGGAGCTGTGGGTGTGGCCAGGTGCAGAGTTCAGCTGCCCCCTGCTCCAGAGTGTGCTGGGACGCCGCAGAGGGCACCGGTCCCGGCAGCGGAACCCATAAAACATCTTTTAAACATTTCTCACTATTCTGTTTATTTCCATGTTACTATATTGAAAGTCTTCTTG
Organism: Sigmodon hispidus; assembly: GCA_004025045.1. Taxonomy (NCBI): domain Eukaryota; kingdom Metazoa; phylum Chordata; class Mammalia; order Rodentia; family Cricetidae; genus Sigmodon; species Sigmodon hispidus. The sequence continues at coordinate 10,212 of PVIH01031699.1, read as the reverse complement.
GGGATTTTATCATGATTTCTTTAATTTTGATACATCCCCAATATCCATATCAAAAAATTTAACATGCACTGCAGGAGCCACAGAGAATTCAGGTCTCCTGGACTTGACAGTGGGAGGTGGCGAGCAATGCTATGGTGCATCTGTTCCATCTAACACTGCAGTTCCCACTGGGAGCCTGACATCACATCAGAGGTTTCACAAACCAATGAGGATTTCTTTTACGCTTTCTTCAAAATATCTCTGTAGTTTGAAAGGACAAAAGAAAAGTTGGTAAGGGTACTTATACTGTTAGAGGCTAGCTTTGTTTTGTTGTTGTTGTTGTGGTGGTGGTGGTTATTTTGTTTCTGGAATCTCATGGGGCTTAAGGAAGAAACAAGTGTTCTGAAATGGTGTTCAAAAGTTTTCCCCCAATCTTATATGTTTTAAGTTTTTTCTAATGCTATCTAGACACAGTTGAGAAAATAAAAATTTCCCTCCTTCTAACACACCATCTTTACTATTTAGACTCCATTTTAATATTCTCACTTCTTTTACCCGAAGAACATAGTGACAGATTTCTATACAAATTAAAAATAATCTGAAGGTCTTGAAAATTTCTTTTAATTGTGGTCTGTTTAAATAATAAGCTATATTTAGTTAAATTCAAGATCATTTGTTTTTAAAAATTAATTAATCCTCATTTACTATTGAAAATGTGTAATATTTCAGATTGACATTCACAATCCTTAGTACAACTTAAAATGACTCAAACTAGACTGTAAAAATAGAAGTCACTGCCATCTATTCTTAATTCAAGAAAACAAAATACAAATAGGATAAGTATTTGTTTCCCATCACAGGATTTCCATGGTATATGTTCTCCCAATACCATCTTGTCCCCAGTGATGCTGGCTCCCTTCAAGAACATGATTTTGATCAGATGGCTATCACAGACCTCTACTGACAGATTGATATATTTGCTCTAATTGTCTGTGCAGGACAAAGACTTTGCTGTGGGATTGAACAAGACAGTGGATCTCTTTGGAAATGAAAAATCAAAAACAAGAACAAAAAAACCTGATTCCAGACCACACAGCCTGACTCACCAAATATAGTACGTGTCAAATTCAGCAGGTCAATTGCAGTGCAGTTTCCCACTGAAGAAGAGGCTGGGGCATAAGAAAACTTTCCCTTTCACTCTGTTTCCACAGTGTTATTATTCCAGTGTGAAATAAAGAAATGGGCCTTTCATTAGCCTCCTTCTCTGGGGTCTCTATTTTCTGCTACTGATCCCTGGTGAGAGATTACAACTCTTAGATGCTCAGTCCATGCTATGTTTTCAATTGTGTGGAAATTATTAAGTGAAGTCTAACTCATTCTAATTGTGTTCTTGAATACTCATTTTACTTTTGACAGGAAAAGCACAGCACTGTTAATGACCTCAATCTGTGTAATTCAAATGGTATTCTTCACATTCACTCAGATTCCTGTACTTAGGCTACTTCTGAGACCCAGGCTTGTCAAGGAAAATAGACAATGGTTCTCCTTATATTTTATAAATGTCTTATTAAAGTGGTTTCTGGGGGATAAGGTAAGATCTAGGCTCAAATAAAATGAGCAGAATTCATCTTAGGAAAGTGAAGCATAGTCTGCTAGTAGATATAAATCCTAAGGGCCCAATCCCTATTGATAATAAATTATAACTGGGTTAGTTTGTATGTGGATCTTGTGAAGGTATTTATTATAGCTGTGAGTTCACGAAATATCTACATCATGTCCATAGGTCATTTCACAAATCTCACTAGCCAGCAGCTATTACCATTCTTTCTCCCTGAGAAGTTCTCTGAGCCTTAAATGCTGGGAAGTATATATATATATATATATATATATATATATATATATATATATACATATATATATGTATATATATATGACACTTTGATCAATTATGAGTCTCTGGTACTAATCTTTATCTCCTGCAAAAAGAAGCTTTCCTAACCAAAGTTGACAGCAGTATATGTTTATAAACTAAGTATTTACACAGCAGTTTTACAGCATGACTATTTAACACACTGATTCTCAATCTTTCTAATATTGAGATGCTTTAATACACTTCCACGTGTTGTGGTGATGCACCCCCACCATAACATTATCTATTGCTAGCTATATTATAATTGCCATTTTGCTACTGTTATAAATCGTGCTGTAAATAGCTGATTTCAACTCTAATGTCTCCAACCACTTACAGCAAAGCAACAGCAACAGTAGATTTCTCCTCCTTAGAGTATGTGCTCTCTCCAGACATTGATTTTCATGAAACTTAACTGTACTAGGCATGGAATCCTTTCAGTGGAGCAGGTCTTACAAAAAAAATAACAACAGGTTGTTTAAACTCCTGTGTATGGTAACATACCTTTTGGCATATGAAGAGTAATATTTGGACTCAATGAGCTACAGTTTAAAAAGACAGGGCTTTGGCAGGGTCATAGAATAAGTGGTACCACAGAGACTAAGAGAGAAGTGGTGGTAGATAGAATAATCATTATGTATTTCATATATATTTATATATTTTGTAAATATATAAAATTTTCAAAATTTGAAAATATTAAAGGCTTAAAAAGAGAAATACAGTATGCAATTTATACACCACCCTACCTCCCAAAATCCAGATCCTCCAAGCCATAAAGCCAAATTCCGAAAGAGGACTTTTAAAATTTGCATATAGATAGCCACATTTTAATTAAAGTTTTCATATGGGAGAGATGTTGCTTCATGATTCTAAGATTCAATACCTCAAATAATCTTAGTGAAACACTTTAGTAGTATAATAACGTTCTCTTTAAGATAAGAGAGAAGCAAGGGGTCCTTAAATTCAGCCAAATAAATGCCCAGTTAATGAGGAATGGAGAGGAAGCATAAACTAACATGGAAAGTCAGGGAATCAAGGTTAAATTTTAAATTGCAATCTTCAGCAAATTGAGAAACTATATTCCCATGTTTCTGTTGAACTAGGTAATTAAACATATTCCAACATATAAGAAAGAACACAAATGAGGATAATTTTCTGGTGTGATGATAAGTAATCTACCACCTCCTGCTGAGGGATTTCTCAATCAGAGGTGGAAGAGAAGTACTGAGATCTTTCAGCAGTTGTTTGCTTTACTATATATTTTCCCAACCTTCACCTACTTCTTTATCTTCAGAACAGAGGAAAATGTTCATCTACACTTAATAACGGTCCTTAAAAGAAATATTAAAACCTGTATCACCTAAAAATATAAGTATTAGGTATCATTGCTGTTATCTCATTAAAAGAGTTTGCATGTTTTTCTTAACTGTTGGGTAGGCAGGAAGAAAGAGATGAGTCCTAAGATGTGGCCTAGTAGAGGGTATATCTGATTGTGAATAAAGAATGAAGAAAGCAAAAACATTACCTAGATGAATAGCAAATTTCATATTTTACTTATTTCACATTTTTTTGAAACAGCATCTTTCTGTGGGCCACGATGACCTTGAATTCATCATCCTCCTTCCTCAGCCTTGTAAGAGCTAAGATCGAGACAAGTAATGTAACATTAGATATTTTGTTTTAGATTATTGTATTTTAATAGAAGGGAACTGCAACTTTTTATCATGTTGGTGTCCAAATCCTGTGCCCAGGCAATCATGCCCCAGCCTTTCCAGTAATTGTCATGCTAACCATGCTAGATGATTTTTAAATAGTGATTGTTTTATAAAGAGAAAATTCTGTCATCTTTTCAAAATAATATGATTAATAAGATGCAAAAAAGCAATAAAGAAGATGATGCAATAATAGTACTAAAAATGATAATTCCAAATCAGGAGCTAAACTAATAAAGTGTGAGAAATTTACCTCAAAATCATCAGAAATAGAAATGATATGTATTTCTTTTCAGGGTACTTTGAGTATGCCCTTTCCAACAACTTTGTCTTCTAACTTTTTATATGTGGCTAAACAAAGTCCCCACATGCTTAACACCTTAGGACATTTCTGCCCAATAAAAAGAATGTTTATTTACCCAGTGACTGCTTAGAAGAATTAAGTGTTTCAACAACTGCCACACTGATGATTCAGTTTAGAAAGAGAAAAACAGCTTTGGGGCTTCATCTTTAATCCGAAGATAAGGGAAAAATGGCCAGCAGGTGTTAGTTCACATTTCAAATGTACAATCAGTGTACTACAGAAGGCCAAAATCATTAATATTATCAGTCCATTTTTATAATAACAGAAATTGTTTAATCAATTTTGGTTGTTAAAATAATGAATAAATAGCTAAAGGGAGACATGAATTTATAAAATTCTTTCATTGCTTAAAGGAAGATTTTAAACCAGTGCATGGGGAAGGGAGTTTGGCATAAAGGAAAGCAGTGAAGACTGGGAATGTGAGTGGAGTTATGTGCTCTCTTTACCCTCTTTGCAAAACATATTGAAGTCGAACTTGAAGAATCTAGCATGTAATTTCATTCACAAGTACACAGGATCAAGGTGTACAAAGTATGTGGTGTTACTTCTGCATATTGTGGCTCCACAGAGCAACATAGTGTGGAAAGGATCCCAGGAGTAACAGAAAGGCACTACAGGAGAGGGGTTTTAACAGTTTGAAATTCCAGCATCCAACAATGAAGAGGTAGAGGCAGAGATACATGGCTGAGCACTAGGCTGAGCTCCTAGTTCAGCTAAGAGCAGGAGAGGAGAGTCTAGGATGACTGGCTGGAGCTCTGGGGAGCTCACTGAATTAAGAGCAGCCACTGGGAGCCTTCAAGAAAAGGAACTAGGCCCTGCAAGTATAGGCAACTGTCCACTGACATGGGCAACATGTGGACCCTGGAGGGGAGGAATCAGACTGTGTTTCCGTACATAGACTGGCATTTCAGAGGAGCTCATTCCCTCCAGAGGAACACCTAACCCAGTGTTGATATTAGAATGAGGAAATCAGACTTGCCTGGAGTGAATGCTGAGCTGATTCACCTTGAGACCTCTTGCCCTTTTGGGGGAGGGGATGGAGGGATGGGGAGAAGGGAGGCTGAAGGCCAACTGGGAGTGTTTGGGAGGGGGAAGGGAGGGAGAGCAGGGGATACATGGGGGGGGAAAGGACTTTATTTTATAAAAAAATTTTAAAAAATAAAACATATTGCAAATCATTTACAAAGGTACATGTTGATTTGGATAGCTACATGAGAAAATATAGAGTAACTCAAATGGAAGGATATAAAATTACACATAAAATTTTAGCAGATAGCCAATTTGAGTAATTAGAAGAAGTTGATGCTTAAATAAGTAGTATACAAAGAATGAAATATTTGTGTCTGAGAATGTATACAGAGTAAGGGACAGCAGGACTTCTGGTGATCTCACAGGAGTTTAGAAACAATAAAGGACTTGGACTTGTTAAAAAGCCAGCTCTGAGGATGCCAAGTGTACTGGATTAAATAAAATTTACAAATTTTAAATAAAGACATCATGCACTTCACAGAGAAGAATATTAGAAGCACATAGGGCTGAGGAAGAAATCACAAACACTATTCTAGAACAGACCTCTAATGATACCGTAAGGCTCCAGTTTAGGCAAAAAGGAAAGCCCCATTCGATAGAGTCATTCAATAAATACCTATTTAAAAATTACATTATAATACACTTAAGCTGTGTCAAAATTGAGTTCTTCAAAGAGCTGTTCTTCGTCATAAGACATTTAGACAAAGAACGGAAAAATATGATTGGCAATGTATTTATATATAACAAAGGTTCCCACTGGATAAAAATCAAGTGTAAATCATTGAAAGTGATAAGACAATAAAAATAAGGAAAAACAGAGTTCAATAAGCTATTACAAATTCATCCATGAATAAAGAAATGTATTAATGTATGCTCTGCTTTATTAGTCATTAAGGTCACACTAAATAAAATTAAATGAAATTATATGTAACACCACAATTGCTTATATTTAAAATTAATAATAGCAATTATTGGCATAGATGTATAGCAACAGAATTTATTAGATAGTATAAAATAAATACTCGTCCATAATTTTTTCAAAATTTTGCAATCTTTTGTCAGTACATACTAGAGTTAAACAAATGTATATTCTACTTGTAAGGATTCCTGGCATTTTACATAGCTGATCCCCTCCGCTCAGATGGGATACACATTGCACGAAGGCACGCCCCAGGGTGTGGCTGTGCCCTGCCGCTTTGTGAACTCAAACATCTCCCTGGACCAGGAATCACCTCTCTGGACCCATGACGCAAACCCGTGCACGCCCCTTCCCTTAATAGCGGCTGTGAGCATGTGCTCTGGTCCTTTTCCTTCTCTGTCCCCTGACTTGTCTGCTTCTTCAACCGCCTGGGACTCCTCTCTTAAGTAAATTCTAGTGTGTGGCCTTGTTACTGTGTAATTGCTCTCACGCACGGAACTAACCCTACTACCAGCAGTCCATTCTTAGCGATTAAGTCAAGCCAAATGTGCATTTATTTACCAAAATAAATTTCTGAAATACTCTGCATCAATAATATCAATATTATTATAAAACTTGGAAATAAATCTAAACTTATGAACAAGAAAGTAGACAAACATATTGGTGATTACTTATAAATGAAACACTATAATTAAGTTGTGTGATCAAGGTATGATATTAATACAGCAAGCTGAATAAATGTCACTAATATAATCCTAAAGAAATGAGAATGCCTTCTGTGTGTTCCCAAGAATAAACTTTTAATAGCAATAAGTACTTTTAATAAGACTTCCTTGGATACTGTCAGCATCATAGTTCTTAATAAAAAGGCTAATGAATAGATATATTTATTTGTGAATGTCAATTACATCATGAATCATTTTATTTTATCTGTATATGTAACACAAAAATAATGCTAGTTAAAGAATTGCTTTAATAAAAATTATAGTATTCAATGAAAAAAATCATATGTGTTTGTAAGATTAATAAGTTAGTGGTACCAATTATTCCACAGTTAAATCAGTGTGTGAAATTTGGGAAAACAAGCATTTGCTATCTCCCAAGGAGGAAAACACATAATTTATAAAGTGCTTTGCATGGACTTTGAAATATGAACAACTTTGGAAACTCTCTTCCTCTTGCTTAGTTGTCAGAATTTGCTTTCAAACTAAGTATCTAAAAAGGACTATGTCTTTTAAATTCTTAAATGTCACGGTATTTTATGTATACATAATTATATAGATGATATGATATTAGTTTTTATTTCTATTGTTATGAGACAGCATGACCAAACAACTTGGGGAGAAAAGGGATTATGTATTTAGGCCACAACCCGTTGAAAGAAGCCAAGGCAAGAATTGAAGGAGGGACCCTAGAGGCTAGAATGAGGCAGAAACCAACCCACAATCTTTCACTGATATGAATTTCATTATCAGACTCATAAATCTTCACCAGTAAGGCTATACTAAAGCTCAAGCTTTCAAAATAAATATATATCTATAGAGAAGATATAGCATGATTTTCCAGAAATGTAACAAATCAAATGAAAAGTGCATGACTCATGATCACCATCTAAAGATATAACATTAAGTGCAATATCAGTTACATAAAATAACATGGATTTCCAAAGCAGATATGAATTATTCAGTACCATACAGAAATGAGATGTCAGAGCCAACAGCATCTATCATTGTAAAAAAAATGGTCATTTAAAGTGACCTAAGAGCCTAGAAATTATATTCTGAGCTTAGGAGTCTGTGTTTCCATTTACTTGAAGTTAAATATCAAATATAAGAAGTGAATGGGGAAAAGCTGCTTTGGAGGAGACTTAACGACATTTTCTAGGATGCTGCTGTTCTTCTATTTCTGGTTCTGGAGGCTTTAAAAATACTGAGAGCTTGCTGTTTATCCTCTTTCATAAATAAAACTTCTTATCTTATTACATCTGCTGTAGAAACAGCTTATGCCTCTGCTTTTCTAGAATTCTGAAGGATAAAAGAAGCCAGCACCAAGATAAACAGTACCAACATAGGATGTTTGTTCTCCCTTGAGGAGTTTTCAGCAGAAACATTTGAAAGAATTTCTTTTATCTAGAGGAAAAGAACAAATTTAAAATATTAACTGACAGAGGCAAAATAATATTCTCTGAAATGATGTATCTTCAAATTGAATATGAAAGTCAAATAGCTCCAGGCAAAAACAGAGATGATTAGAGACAATAAAATAAAATGAGTAATATGTTGCAATGAGAATGGGACATTGTTTTGCCCTGTCATGAACTGTAAAGATGCTAAGAAAGCACTCTTCATATGGACTAGCTGGTTGAACAAGCACACTTGTTCTGGTGAGTGAAGCAGAGATGATATCAGCAAAACACCGCTCACTGGTACAAAGAAGGAACGGTGAATACAAGCAACATTCATGCATATGTATCCATTTGTAACCAAGCCATTCTGCCCATCTGGACATGAGACTAAGTAGCCAGACTTGGCATTTTATATTTTTATTTCAGATTTCTATGCTACTAGAAGATTCTGCACACTAAGCTTGCTCTACAAACATAAATATTTTAGGATGCAACATCAGCTGATTTGAATAAAAGATATTAAATATAAAAGATATTTTAAATCACCCAACTTACGACAATTTGGAGTGTGGTTTATATTATAAAAGTATTAAGAAACAAAATTTTAATAATGCTTTTGATCTAGATATGAACAGATATGATACAAAATTGTTTCAGTCAATGAATTTAATATTTAAAAGACTAAAAACAAACCTTAGGCAGGACAACAATAGTGTATTAAGTGTGCATATAAGTTAATTAAAATCTTAAGATAATTTTTTCTATGAAACAAATTGGTGTTATCTAAAGCAAAGAAACATAACATTGATTTCCATGATTTGATTCCAAATAAATTTCTCTTTATCTATGATCAGATTTCTGCCTGTTTCTAAGATGTCTTGCCATAGGCCAAGACAGTTCATTTATTAGCCAGTTATAATTCACAACATAGAGAAAGACATCCCACATCACCAGAGATTTATTTACCAAGAGTGAATTTAAAGTAAAATTTAAAAAGAATAATAAGAGAGTAGGGAATTCTTTGTGATTTAGATTACAACTTTGCCAGATAGTTTGATCATCCAAATTCTTTTTTAAATTTTTTTAATTACTTTTTATTATGATACCACCCTGAACATACCCCATCTAGTCTGATCATTCAAATTCTTCAGCCCCAATGAAGAGAGAACTTCCATCTGCTGTTATTGCTTTGGATGATCACATACATTAGTTTAACTGATACAAGCAAGTAAATAGTAAGCAGCTGAGATGGAGAGTACTCTGGGGACAAGTCAGAATCTGACAAAAAAGATAACTTGAGGAAGTTTGACAAATAAAAAGACTTTATAAATAAGCAAAGGAATGCTATTTAACTTGAACTTTAAAGCATTCCTACTTTATGTTGGCACACTCTATTTCTATAAGGAAGGCTAACAAATGGGAGAAAATTACAAAAGTTACATGATTTGAGAATTTTGCTAAGTAATCTATAAATAAATTATAAACCTGTCTTCTGGCCTATGAGTGGAAGGTAATGAGAAGGAGGATGTGCTATGAAGATAGCCTGAAAAGACTCTGCAGTAGATTCAGTATGGAACACCAAGAATAAAATCCATGAATTATCATCAAATGGTGAGGTTGTTATCCCCTGAACATAAAACTCTACAGAAACAGTGGATTTCAAATAAAAATTGTCGGATTTTTCATTTGTATTGTGTTCATTTGGTCCATCCTTTAATTCCTAAAATGATGCTAAGCAGGTAGAATTTTAATGGTAACATTCTGATAAAGACATAAATATAGCAATCATCAGTACTTAGGTTAGGTATGCAATACCTATAAAATGAGGAAACCCAGGAGAAAGAAGAGGTGTAACAACAGATAAATGGTTAATTTCTATCTTTAGCGATCAGATCAATGAGAAAGATATAGCAAGATGGTAAATGAAGGAAGAGAAGAGCAACACGAAAGTAAGTCAGAACTATAAAGCAGTCAATTGATAAGACTTTGTCTTTTAATCTATTATTTATTTGTCACTGGGAATTTAGAACAAACATATGTTTTGGTGAAATTCACCTTCTTTCCTGAACCTCTAACTCCTTCCTTCTCTCCACAACCTCTTTCTCCATTCAGCTTCACATGTTTTTTTTTTTTTTTTTTTTTTTTTTTTTTTTTTTTTTTTTTTTTTTTTTTTTT
>PVIH01031698.1:0-10501 GCA_004025045.1 Sigmodon hispidus | reverse complement strand
CTTAAACTCCTATTCCTGGGATCCTCTTTTATACTGTTTAATATTCACATTATCCTTTCCTTCTACTATTAAAACTGTTTCCTCTGTTCTTTAGTCCAACTTTCATAGGTCTTGACATCTTATATTTTTAACACGTCTTTTTTTCTGTAAATCTTGGTTCTGTATTCTGAAGAATCCCCATAACATGCATCTCCTTTATTCTAATTGTCCATAAAAATACCTATCTACATAATTGTTTTCTTTGAACCTGCTGTCTGGTTATATTTTTCCCTAATATATTTTTAATTTGTTCACTTATTGAAATTGGTTCTTTTGTCAATTAAACTGTAAGAACTTCCCACTTTCTACTTTATATTTACGGGAAGCTACATTTTCATTTCCAATATAAAGATTTTATGTTATTTTTACTTGAATGTTTATATTTTCTGGGAAAAAAGAGCAGTTATATATTATCCTCTTGTTTTTTTCATTGCACTTATTACTTGGTTGGTGATAACTTATTGGAAAATTATTAAGAAAGATGTAAACTAATATTTTAAATGGATAGCATATTCATGTAATATTAATGCTAAAGACGGATGACAACCTGGTCAATAAAGTGAGATGCTGTTTTACAAAACAAAAAATGCAAAAAGATAAATTTTGCTATTAATGACTTGTAAAATGATCTCATACTATAGATTTTTCCCTTTGTTAATTCATTGTCACATCATGTCACATTGACATTTTGTCCTAAGTAGATTGTAGCCTGATATTTGAGAAAATTATTAGAAGTGTTCACAATTGTGATATTTGCTGAAGAGAGACCCTGTGATCTTTCTGTTTTTATATTTTTCACTTTCTTTTTTTGGTAAGAGAAAGAGTCTATATTGCACATGGCTTGTAAGAGTTTATGATACTGTGGCCAACTCTTCTCTGTCTCAGTTTTATCTTGACCTTAACACTCACTAAAACTATTTCTTGAGCAAAGTGTACCATTGTATCTTCTATAATTGTATTTTATTAATGTCTGAGTTATTTTGAGTTGTAACAGTAGGAATTTGGGTCTTCATGTATTAGGATGTTCTTTTTTGACCTGAAATAATATGTATTACTTAAATATTTAAAATTCTATTGAAGTTTTATTTTAAAATTTACAACTTGAGATGAAAAATAATTTCATAGGACTAAACTAGCCTTTTGTGTTTAGAATTTGGAAGAGCTGGAGAAGAAGAATGAGAATCTGCTTTTAAGCACCCAAAATGAACTTAAAGAGGAAATGAACAAGCTGAGAAGAAAAATTATGAAAGAATCTGTAAGTTGTATTTTAAATTGAAAAGAAACACTGAAAAATTTATTTTCTAATGTATGAATGACATTGAACTAAGAATAAACTTGTTTACTATCTCTTTTCCATAAACAGCAACAGCAAGAGATGGTTAATGTTCGTCAGTCTCTTCAGTCCATGCTGTTTTGATGGGAAGAATATTTGCAGAAGGAACTTAAACCTAAGTGACACAGTTCAAATGCCAGCTCAGAGTCATGCTTTAAGATAAATTCTAGTTTAAATGCAAGGTCTTTAGTCATTAGCTTGTTCACCTTGTTCTGCTTTATTTTGAACAAAATTTAGTTATGTCAGTATCAATTATTCTTGTATGTCAAGGTTGTAACTCTTATGTTTTTTTTCTTTATGCCATTGTTAATTTTGTCAATAAAAGTGATTTGTTTGGATATTGGCTTTAATATTTAGTATATTTGTCCCAAACGTACAAAGGTCAGGTATAGAAAGTTACATTGATTTTATTTCTTTTTCTGACAGGGTCTTATCATATTTGCCATGATAGTATCTAAACAATAAACTCAGGTTTAAAGATCAGATAGTCCTTTCACCTCCGTCTCCAAAGTACCTGAGACGACAGGTGGGCACCACTATGCCTAGTTTACATTGTTACTTAAGGAAAAAGCTATCCATTTTCCATTATTTAATTGAATTCCATAGCCCATTCTAAGAAAATCTGTTAAAGGGCTTGTGTCCATATCTTGGAGTTAAACAGTTAAGACATTAATCAAGCTGACAATTTATACTAGTTTTTATTTGTTGAACAAAGGTCTTGCTGTTAACATTCAGGCATTTGTACACTTCAAGTATTGAAGTGCTGCTGATAACAGCCAAGTATAGGACTGGGAGTGTAGCTCAGTGCTAGAGAACTTGTCTAACAAGCATAGAGCTCTGAATTCAATTTGTCCAAAGTTGCAAGTATACTGCAGTAGTAGATGTAATTAAAAGATCTTATCAAATTAGCATGTCCTAAATTTGACCCTGAAGATGATTCCTTAGTCCAATTTGTTCAACTAAGTCACACACTCTTTTTATTCCAGCATTTATGAGGCAGAGGCAGGCAGATATCTGTGAGTTCAAGACCAACTTGGTCTACAGGTTGAGTTCCAGAAAAGCTAGGGCTGCAAAGAGAAATCTTGTCTTGAAAATCAAGAAAAATAAGTAAATAAATTAAAATGTGAAGTGTACCTTTACAGACAATGTCTATAGAAAAGGTTGGTTCATGATTAAACTGGTCAGCAGTACCTATTAGGTGATATAGTCAAGCGAAACTGTCATATGAGATTCCAAGATGGTTCATCATCATGGTCATCACAGTAAGCATCCACCTGGAAAATAAGCAAATAAACTAATAAAATAAAAAATGATTTCTTCAAGCGAACTGAAGTAAGAAAATCTGAATTCTATTCTAAAATCTGTTCAGTCATTCAAATAATAACCATAGAGAACTGACACATAAATTGGCCTGTACTGATAAAATAATGTTTGAGCTTCATATCATTTTTACTGTAGTTTTAGAGCAGATTAGGAAAATTGAGAAGAAAATATACAGAGTTGTCGCATACCCCCACTAGTCAATCTTTAGCTTCTCCTATCATTAGTATCTTGCATTGATTACAGTTGATAAGCCAGAATCAGTACAGAGAAGAGGAGAAATAAATGCTAATGTTCCAGACCAAATCATCTACAGAGACAAAAGAATATCAATACATATTTGAGAAAATAAATCCAGTGGCTGTATAACACCTTAAATATTGTCATTCTCATGTGATCTTGGAAGCTAAGCACAGTCAGGCTGAGTTTATTATGAAAGGAAAGAAAACAACCAAGGCTGTAGGGTCTAAAAACCAGGTGGGGGGGGGGAAGCTGGGTGATGAATGGGAAGAAGAGAGGGAGGGGGAACAGTGCTAAGTATGTAAAAAAAAAACCCTTCATGAATAGAAAAATACAAAAAAAAACAGGTTGAAAAAATGGGGGCATTTAAATTTTTATTTCTTGGGATTATAATTATTATCTGATGTTTTTCCTATTACATAGAAGAGTGCATATTCAGCATATAAAATGTAAAAAAAGAAATATTACACATAATTCAAAACTCTGTTGGGAAGCCACTAAGGAGGCTGTGCTGAGGCTGTTATAGTGAGCCATGCAGATCCTCCAACAGTGTAGGATCTCAGGGATGCCTGTGTGATCTGGAGCAGCAGACCACACTTCGTTGCCTTGCAAATATGGACACCTTGGTCATCTTTTCAGGTCCTCTGAAAGAGGAAGAAGACACCACTGCACAGACCCAACATTCCTCACTCATCCCTGCTGCCTCTAATCCCCACCCTCGGGTTTCACCCAGAGCTCAAGCTACCGTTTACATCCTGGGGCAACATTAATGCTGCCGACTGGCCAGAATGCACCCTCTGGACTTGTCCTGCCTCTTAAAGAGTTCCCTGGGGCATGGAATGAACTGGAAAAAAATAATGAGGCTGCTTGCATGAACTTGTACCTGAACTGACTTGGCGTGTGGGACATTCTGTGCTTTCGTTAAGAGAGCCTCAGCAGTTCTTCACCCACATGTTGTATTTTTGTAAATGTTTTTCAGTTTCCTTATTTATTTTTCTCTTTTAAATTTTTACTTATTCTTCTCATACAGTACATCCCAACCACAACCTTCCTTCTGTCCACTCCTCCCAGCGCTGCCCCCCTCCACTGTTCCTAGTCTTACTGTAAATGACTCCTATGTAGCTATTTCCTTTGAATTGAAATCCCTGTAGAGAGTTCCAAGGATGCAGTATTCAGAAGTCATCACTAATGCTGGAGTACACTTTTTGGTGACAGTATTGACTTGAGTTACTTGTTCTATAACTAACCCCCCTGTCAGACTCCATTATGCTCATCACATAACCAAGTAAGAAGGGTAAAATCATTTCTTTGGTCTGTCTTTGATGCCCTAACTGGAGGAAGTAACTTTCTGTTTCTATGTTCCTAGGAAAAGGCACATAAGGGTGACTGAATTCATGTTCAAATGTGACCATCTAGAAGGGAAAACTGTTGCTTTATCCTACCTTTGTAAAATGTGTGTATGTTGGGGGAAAGCAGCGGCTGAAAGATGTGGGAAGTCAAAGGGCCACACTGAGATTTTCCACAATTGTACTCCAGCTTATTTTCAAAATAGCTCTCTTGCTAAACTAGAATGCCATGCATGACTGGCTAGGCTAATTGGCCTACAGGCTCCAGGAACTCTCCTGTCTCTGCTCTTCAGCATGACTAAAGGTCATGGTACTGCAGCCATCTTTTAAGTGGGTGCCGACTTGAGTGTTCATGTTTGTGCAGCAAGCGCTTCACAGAGTGAGTCATTGCCCTGGCTCTTCCTCTCATGAAAGTTGATGGCACTTCAGTAAGATTTCAAAGATTTAATGGCCTTTTCATCCTCCAGATGTAGCTGCAGGCATAACATGATGCAAAGGAGTAACTGAAATTGTGGTGTTCCTGATTTATGGGGACTTATTAATTAAATTTGGTCTTGGGAGAAGTAAATGAATGAAAATGTAATTCATATACATTTTTGAAAATCCCAGTTTCTCCCTCTATGAAATCTCCGTTTGCAGCTGTCAATACCAACTTCCTCATGGTTATTTATTTATTAGGTTTTATCCATATATGAAGCACCAGGCTCACATAGCTATGTGGATGGCCCACCCAGTGTGCCCTCTGACCTCTTAGTGTCTGCTCTCCAAACTAACAGTCATACTACATATGGAAGCCTGGCTGCCTTTTCACTTCTAGATGACTAAAAATTTCAAGGGCTGATGATACTTCCACTCTTGCCAACCCCAACAATTAGGGAGTTTCACAATCTGCTGGTGATGGTGTCATTTAGTACACTAATAATATAAGCTTAATTTGCATATACAGATTTAAAAGATAAATGTCCCAACTGGGGAGCTAGATACATATTCTGTAAATCAAAATATGTTTGAAATGTGGAGAAATCAATAGTAAGTAAATAATACTTAAATATTTTTTTAAAAAATGATTAAAGTACGTGTCTTTTCACATAGTAACTACTTATCAAATAACACATTCATTATTTACATTACAGGATATAGGATGCCTTCTAATAATTATTTTTAAATACCAAGGAATAGACAATGTAATTTATACTTTTCTAAATAAATACTAATACAAAAATAGAACCTGTAAGTTAGACTTTAACTTCCATCCACTACAACAGGTCTGTTAAAAAGGGGTTGAATAAATAGAAGCCAGTGGGAAGGAACTCAGAAATAAGAAAGTACCCAGAATCTATAACTCTTACTGTGATTGTATTTGATCTGTGAGTGATCTGACTTGCTTCCATAACTGCAGGGACTTTTTGTTTACCTTTCAGAGGTTAATTTCCTGTCACAACATCAGCACTGGAGAGGATGTATTCATTAATGCAGCCATAGTCACTGCAGGACCCTATCACAACTCCCTGCATGGTTTGTGACAAGGTATCACCTAAACAACGAGTAAAGAGAAATATGTATATATACATATATGTGATATGTATGTGTGTTATTCTCAAGTGAAAACACATAATACAAATAAGCTCTACCAAAGAAAGTTGTGATAAACAACCATCTAAGCGTAGAAGTAAAGTGATTTTGATTTGACATAGGAATTAGGTTGGTGAACAATGATTAAGTATTCAAGGTTCTGAAGATAGAGTGACTAGGTTTGCATCCTGGTTGCATGGGGGTTATGTGTGTGCATGTTTTCTTTTGTTTGTTCAATATGAGTGTCAGGGTATGAGTTCTGCTGGACCACAAACTAGTTGTGAACTCTTCACTGTTTGCCTACCTGACTTGTCTATAGCATGGACATAATACTAGAGCTTCTTTTGTTAGGATGCTTCTGGATAGTAATGATATTTTCAGGCTTTAAAGCTAGAGTTTTTGAACATAAACTATAGTTAATTAGGATTGATACAATTAATTAGAGTTGATATAATTCAGAGCAAGGATACTATTCACCCCAGTCATTTCACACTAGTTACTGGACTCTGCCTAATGAAATACAAACCTTTAAATTAACTATTATACAGGTAATCAGTGGCAGATTCCAGGGCCCGTATTTAGGAATACAAAGTAAGCAAGTAAACTTTGATTTCTGTCTTCTTACTGGTCACAGACAGATACATGAATCATTTGTTTGGTTCTTATAGGTTGGTTTTAAATGTCATCTATAAGTTAACATATTAAAAGCTTGGTTCCTGCCATGATATGGTGGTGCATGCCTTTAATTCCAGCACTTGTGAGGCAGAGACAGGTGGATTTCTGTGAGTTCAAGATCAGTCTGGTCTACAGAATGAGTTCCAGGACAGCCATAGCCGCACAGAGAAACCCTGTCTCAAACAGCAAAAAACAAAAAAGGCTTGTTCCCCAATGGGCAGTGTTCAGAAGTCAAGCCTTTAGATTTGTAAGGTTATGACCTCATTAGCTTCATCTTGAGCACCAGGGTGTTCCAACTGAACACTCGGAAAGTATGAGCCACAAGAAGCCTTTCCTCCTCTAAGTTAATTTTTCTTGGGCATTTTATCACAGTAGCAGAAAGCTGGTTCCTAGATACAGACATGTGCTCAGTTCAATGGGCTGGCCAAAATCAATGGGCTGGCCAAATGGCTTACTGGGTAGAGGCACTTGTCCTCAGGCTTGATACCTGGATCTGATTACAGGATCTCACAAAATGATGGCAGACAACTGGCGCCTAAAAGTAGTCCTCTGACCTGACGTGCTGTTGCACAGCCGCACTCATACACACATAAAAACAGGGAGTTTTTTTAGGATAAAGTAAAATCAGCACCAAAGTAGAAAATCCAGTATTACTATAAATACAAAAGGAATCTTCCTGTCACCTATGGTAAACTAAAGTGGGAAAAATTGTGAATTGATGGTAACCTGGCTTACATAGAGAGACGTGATCTAAAATTTTCTTAAGTTCCAAAAAGCATGTAGATAAAAATTGGGACACAGGCACCTCCCCTCTCCCACCTCCACCCTTTCTCTCATTTTCTAACTGTGCCTTCCTTGTTTATAAATTATTTTTACTAATTCTTTAAGAATTTCCTACAACATATTTTCATCCTATTGACCCTCCCCACAGGCTGTGTTCCAATTCCTCCCAGATCCACCTCACCTCCCTGGCCTCCCAACTTAGCAATCTCTCCCTGCGTTCCTCTGTAGCCCAACAAGTTCAGTTTGTGCTGCCCAAATACTCTTTGGGCTAGTGCCTGACTTGGAATGTCCTTAGAGAAAACTGGCTCACCCTAGCCCAGCAGCTATCAATTGCCAATAGCTCCTCAGGCACACTGTAATGGCTCCTCATCCCTCACCCACCTTTGCCTTCTTTGTCTTTTGCCATACTTTATATTTTTTATTTTAAAGATTTTTAAAGAAAAAGTGTGTGTGTGTGTTTTGCCCGTATGCACATGCCTGGGGTGGTAGAGTCTGTGTATGTGTGTACCACATGCCCTCTGAGGTTATAGAGTTATAGGTAGTTGTAAACAGCAATGTGGGTGCTGAGAACTGAACCATTGTCATCTAAGAACCAAAAATTGCTTTTAACTACTGAGTCATCTTTGTAGTCCCCATTTTTTGCCTTTATTTGTCTTTATTATCTCTTTCCCTTTTGTCATTCCTTTGGACATGACAAGTCTATCCTAGTAGGTGGAGTAGGAGAGCGCAGAGTAAGGATCTGGGGGTGCCCTACTGCAATAAAATGGTACTAAGCCAGGGAGAGGTTTTGTAAATTCCTCCAACTCCAGATGGAGATGGGACACGCCTCTAAGACAAGTTCTCTTTGGTGAAAGAATTAGTGCAGTACCTTCCAAGAGCCTCTGCTTCTGCTCTCTCTCTTCCTCTGAAGCCGCTTTCCTCTGGAAGAAGGCACAAAATCTGGAAATTAGCCTGTGCATGGTTGTGGTACCAGGAATGAGGTTTCCTTTTGTCTAGTTCTCTGCCTCCCAGGAAAAGTCATCACAGCAGCTCTCTTAGAGGCCAATCTACTTCTGTTCTTTGTACATCTTCTCTAAGCTCTCACTGCAGCAAGACTGACTGCCATGTGTGGAGTGCCAGCGTGTCTGCTCAATCTGCCAGTAGGAGTGTAGTTTATTCAATGAAGGCCATGAGCTGCGGAAATTTGGAAGGGCAGACTTCACAATTTATCCCATCTCATAGAGCTGGGATTCAGTAGTTAATTTAAAATAGCCTCCACCTGTAGTAAGCATTTATATTGTTTGTTGTTGTTTTGAGATAGGATTTCAGTCTAACTCAGGCTGCCTCGAACTTGTGACAATCTTCTTTAAGCTTCCTTTCACCTTTTCTTCTCTTCCTTCCTTCCTTTCTTTCTTTATTCTTCCTTCCTTCCTTTCTTTATTCTTCCTTTCTTTCTTTATTCTTCCTTCCTTCCTTTCTTTATTCTTCCTTTCTTTCTTTATTCTTCCTTCCTTTCTTTCTTTATTCTTCCTTTCTTTCTTTATTCTTCCTTCCTTCCTTTCTTTATTCTTCCTTTCTTTCTTTCTTTCTTTCTTTTTTTTTTTCGAAACAAGGTCTCTCTGTACAACAGCCCTGCATGTCCTGAGACTCACTATGTAGACCAGGCTAGCCTCAAACTCAGAGATCTGCCTGGGTCTGTCTCTTGAGTGCTGAGAGTAAAGGATGTCTCAGCTTCCTGAATTCTGGGATTACAGGCATGAGCAACCACATTTTACTCAATCATTTCTACTAGAGGAAAGGAAAGGAATCAGACATTACTGTTAGTTTGCAGCAACAAATTGTTGCTCTAAAATTTTATTTTGTTTTTTTGTTTGTTTGTTTGTTTGTTTGTGTTTTTTGGTTTTTTTTAATTTTGTTTTTTTTCCCAGTAAATAGAGGACTTTAATATTTCTGTGCTGGTCCAATGGAACACAGGTGGGGATACAGGGGGAGGCCGGGGCCCCTTGCCTCTCAGGAGGGTAGCTTGCTTGGGGTGGGATAGAGGTTGGTGGTGAATGTGGGGTTCTCCCAGGAAATGTCCAAGGAGTCTTTCTCAGGGAAGGGGCTGTCTCAGGGTGCTCTGGGCATCCCTAACACCCAGTCCATGGCCTTGGGTTGTGGATCCCCCATAGGGGGTCTGTGAAGTCTCAACATTTCCAGCTCTTCTGCTAGAATCCACTCTCCTAGCATGATGGGGACTTGGTCCTATGCAGGGGTCTGAAGAGCCCCTAGGAAGCAGCCCAGGGTTGGGGGCAGGATTCTACCCTCTCCTTTCTCCTTAGGTGAGCTAAGAGCACAGAGGAAGAGGACAGGACCCCTGGACCCTGGGGGAGTGGGGAAGAGGGTCTTGCCACCAACAGACACTGCAAACTTTGGTTTTAAACAATAACTTAAGTGGAGGGTGGCTTCCAGCCTGGAGCTGGGGTGGGTGGGGTGCTCGGGGTGCGGGGGGCGACAAAGGAAAAAGCCAACAAAAAGATTTGGTTTTTGCTTCCGGCATAAGAAAGGTCTTTGGTCATCTGTTTAACTGGGGAGACAGGAAGGGGCTGAGGGGCTGAGAGGGCTCCAGTGTGGGGGCTCACAGGTCGGGGCTGAGGATGGTTTCTGTCTGCCTTTCTCCCATACTGTGATGCCCAGCATGGAAGGAGGTCCCCTCAGTGCTTCCTCGAGTTGGGGTGCCACAGGAGCACCCAGCAAACAGGGTGGGGTAGAGGCCCGTTTAGGTCCTGTCTCAGATTAGGGGGGAGGGCAGGGCAGAACTTGCCCCCCCAGCAGCTTGAGAGGCTGGGCTGCGGCTTACCCTCCCAGTCTGCTTGCTCCATCGAGCAGGGAGCTGGGGCTGGAGAACATATATTCTTCACAGTTGGGTAAGGGTTAGGGAAGACATACCAGGAAGGGTCCTCCGGCCAGAAGCCTCTGCCATAGCCAGGGCAGGAGATAAAGGGCAGGAATGTGAGTGGCTCAGTCCGCCTGCGGGTCTCCCCTGAGCTAAGGGGAGCGCTGGTGGGGGAGGAGGGCCCTGCTGCTGCTGGTGGTTGGGTACAGGGGAGGGTCTGAGAGGGTCTGGACCCTCCATGTCCTCGACGGGTCCTGGGCCAAGGGTTCTGTGACCTCTCAGAGGGCAGAGGTGGGCCTGCCTGCCCCCAGGCGTCTGTCAGTCAGGTGGCGGGGGGGG
>PVIH01031697.1:0-10502 GCA_004025045.1 Sigmodon hispidus | reverse complement strand
CATATTAAAAATGGCAATTCTACCAAAGGCAATCTACAGATTCAATGCACTGCCTATCAAAATCCCAACACAATATTTTTTGGACCTTGAAAGAACAATACTCAATTTCATTTGGAATAACAGGAAAGCCAGGATTGCCAAAACAATTTTACTCAACAAAAGAACCTCAGGAGGTATCACCATCCCTGACTTCAAGCTACACTATAGAGCTACAGTAATAAAAACAGCCTGGTACTGGCATAAAAACTGACTTGTGGACCAATGGAATAGAATTGAGGATCCAGACATTAACCAAAAAACCTATGAACACCTGATTTTTGACAAAGAGGCCCAAAACATTCAATGGAAAAAAGATAGTATATTTAACAAATGGTATTGGCACAGTTGAATGGAAGTATGTAGAAAAATGCAAATAGATCTGAGCCTGTCACCCTGCACAAAACTCAAATCCAACTGGATCAAAGACCTCAACTTAAGCCCAGCCACTTTGAACCTGATAGAAAGGAAAGTGGGAAATACACTTCTACAAATTGGCACAGGTGACCACTTCCTAAATATCACACCAGTGGTACAGGCACTAAGACCAACAATCAATAAGTGGGATCTCCTGAAGTTGGGAAGCTTCTGCAAAGCCAAGGACACTGTAAATAGAACAAAATGCCAGCGTACAGAATGGGAAAAGATTTTCACCAACCCTATAAGTGATAGAGGACTGATCTCTAAGATATATAAAGAGCTCAAGAATTTAGAGCTCAAAACCCTGAATAACCCTATCAAAAATGGGGTTCAGATCTAAAAAGGGAATTCTCAGCAGAGTTACTATGAATGGCTGAAAGGCACCTGAAAAAGTGCTCATCATCTTTAGGCATCAGAGAAATGCAAATTAAAACAACTTTGAGATAGCACCTAACACCTGTTAGATTGGCTAAGATAAAAGACACAGAGTACAGGCTATGTTGGAGAGGATGCGGAGCAAGGGGAACACTCCTACATTGTTGGTGGGAGTGTAAGCTTGTTCAGCCTCTTTGGAATGCAATATGGTGGTTTCTCAGAAAACTGAGAATCAATCTCCCCAAGGACCCAGCAATACCACTTCTGGGTGTATACCCTAAAGAGGCACATTCACATGCCAAAGGTATTAGCTCAAATATGTTCATAGCAGCATTATTTGTAATAGCAAGAACCTGGAAACAACCTAGATGTCCCTCAACTGAAGAATGTTTTAACAAACTGTGGTATATCTACACAATGGAATACTACTCAGTAATAAGAAAAAATGATATCCTTAAATTCACAGGCAAATGGATCAAATTGGAGAATATCCTCCTGAGCGAGCTATCACAATCTCAGAGAGATAAGCAGGGGATGTACTCACTCACTAGTGGTCTCTAAACAAACAAACAAGAAAAAAAACAAACATGCCCAAGCTGCAAACCACAACCACTGAACAGATTGGGTTCAGAGACACCCTGGACTGACCCTTTGAACCCCACTCCAAATATAGGAACACCTGACTCACTCTTGAGGGAGGGGGGACAAAACTGGATTTGCCAGGATTGGAGACTGATCCTAGCATTATTGGGTGAGTGGGACCATAGGATTGTTTGGTCCCTGCCCAGGGAAGGGATGGGGAGTTGCAGAGAAGAAAAATGTCAATATGTGATGGGAGGGGGAAGGGACCTTGAATAAGGAAATTCAGGGATGGGAAAAAAATTTCAGAGGGAAAGCTGAACACATAGTAAATATATGTGTAGTAATCTTATTTGCATTACCTCCCTTGATAAGCCATGCATGTGATACTTATCCTCTTCATAGTTATTAACTTTTCCTCATTTTAAATACATGTTACTGTTTTTTTGTTAAATATAAAATAAAAAAAGAAAAAGAAAACAGTATCCACTGCTAATTATACTTCATTACATGAATGATAATTTATTATGTTATAAAAGTTTAATAATGCTTCAAAAGTCCCATTCCTTCTTGCAGAATACTTTGCAGCAATGGAGACTACATATTGCTACAGAAAAGGTTCAAATCACAGGGACCAGACAATTTTTGGAATCTATAGTGTCCCCTACAAAGATTGTCCCACAAAAGGTAGAAATAAGGAGGGATAACCTTCACACCTTGAATGATTTTCAAAAATTATTGGGAGATATTAATTGGCTCCGATCTTCTTTGAAGATCTCCACCATAGAGTTAAAACCTTTGTTTGACGTTTTAGAGGTGGATTCTCATATTACCTCTCCCCGCATTCTTATACCTGTGGCAAGTCAAGCCCTACATAAGGTAGAGGCAGCCTTACAGAATGCACAATTACAACATATAGATGAGAAGCAGGATTTTGCTTTATGTGTTTTTAAAACACTTCATTTGCCAACTGCTGTATTATGGCAAGATGGGCCGCTGCTATGGATCCATCCCAAAGTTTCTCCTGCTAAGAGTATAGATTGGTATCCTGATGCTATTGCACAATTAGCCATGAGAGGGCTAAAGTCTGCCATTGCCCATTTTGGATGAGAACCTAGAGTTCTGATTGTACCTTATACTGCAGCACAAGTACAAACATTGGCGGCCACTTCCAATGAATGGGCCGTATTGGTCACTTCCTTTTCAGGACAAATTGACAATCATTATCCAAAACACCACATTTTACAATTTGCCTTAAATCAGGCCACGCATTACAGCTAAATTACCACTCGAGAATGGATTGGTTGTGTATACAGATGGCTCAAAAACTGGAATTGGTACATATGTTTTTAATGACAAGGTTTTGTCAAAAGATTATGGACAAAATTCACCTCAAGTGGTGGAATGCTTAGTAGTCCTGGATGTTTTGAATAGCTTCTCTGAGCCCTTGAATATTATTTGAGATTCTCATTATGTGGATAACCCAGTCAATCTGGTAGAGGCTGCGGGAATTATTAAGCAATCCGGAAAAATTGCTTCAATATTTTGTCAAATACAACACAATTTACAAGCCAGGAAAAATCTTGTGTATATAACTCATATTAGGGTGCATTCTGGCCTGCCTGGGCCAATGTCCCAAGGCAATGATCTAGCAGACAAGGCTACCAGACTAATAGCAGTGGTGTTAGCCCCTCAATTGACCCTTGCAAAAAATTTTCATCAACGCTTCCATGTGACAGCAGAAACTCTCCGTTGTCAGTTTTCCATTACTAGAAAGGAAGCTAGGGGTATTGTGACCCAATGTAAAAATTGTTGTGAATTTTTAAATGCCCCCATGTGGAAATCAATCCACGGGGAATAAGACCACTACAAATTTGGCAAATGGACGTTACTCATGTCTCCTCATTTGGTAAACTTCGATACCTGCATGTCTCTATTGACACCTGTTCAGGTATTATTCTTGCCACACCACTAACAGGGGAAAGGCCTCTCATGTTGTACAACATTGCCTTAAAGCAAGAAGTGCTTGGGGAATGCCCAAGATACTAAAAACTGAGAATGAACCTGCTTATACTTCACAAAAGTTTCAGCAATTCTGCCATCAGATGGGTGTGATCCATCTGACAGGCCTCCCTTATAACACTCAGGCTAAGGAGTTTTTGAACATGCCCATCACACACTTAAATCTTACTTAATAAAACAAAAAGTGGGTATTGAGGAGGCTCTCCCTTCTATACCACAAGTGGCCATTTCCATGGCTCTCTTTACCCTGAATTTTTTTAATTTGGATGACAAAGGCCATACTGGGGCAGAAAGGCATTGTTCAGGCCGAAAAAAATGGTGAAATGGAAAGATGTTCTGAGTAACACTTGGAAAGGACTGGATCCTATTCTAATAAGTTCCAGGGGAGCTGTTTGTGTTTTTCCACAGGACAAAGATAACCCATTTTGTGTACCTGAAAGGCTCATTAGGAAAATTGAAGAATTACCTGATGAAAATGTGGAATCACCTTTTCATGATGTTACACCTGATGACACTCACAACAGGGGAATGTCGCTGGGGAATCATGTCAACCTTCCTACTCCCAATGCCGGTGATGTATAATGCACAGGTCTTTCTCAGGTTCTTTTCCACCAATAAAGATTTAGGACTTGCATATTTACCCAAGGATGCCCAAATTGCACAAGTAAAGGAGAATAGATCTATACCCCTAAGGTCAAGCTTTTGCTTTGTTTTATATAATGATTTAAGCCAAAATCTTGAGGAATTGAAAGATGATTGTTTGATATTGAAGAATCAATCTGCTGCCTGGCATGAAGAGGCCCAATCAGGCTATGGGGGAAAAATATAGCTAATGCCATTGTCCTGTATGGATGGTGGCCAACTATATTAAAAGATAGTTCTGGCCATATGCCATCCCAACCTAAGATGGCCCCTTTTGTAAAGGGACACAGACAAATATTCTAACCCTGCCATGGACTGGATATCAATCTAGGGATGTAATGTGTGCTCTTTCAAATGTATCTACCTTTTCACCTACTTTAGGTACACACGTTCTTAATCAGACCCTTGAGACTGTTAATTCAAATCCCTTTGATCAATGGCTTTTGTGCGGAATTAAGGGGAGTTGTGCAGATTTTACACCCATGGCAATGATAGGAGGAGGAAGGGGAGAAAAGGGACAATTAGAATATGATTACACAAGAACCCTGGGAAAGGCTCTGCAGGGAGGTCAAAATTCAGGGTCATTTAGCTGGAGTATGGATCAAGCTAAGTATATAACTTTTGCTTCAAGGGATTATTCCCCTTCCCTCGTGAGTGTTTGGCCCCCCTTTATTTGGATAGTTACTAATAGTTTAATATTAGAAGTTAATGGGAGCTTGGCTTGTAGCTTGGGAAATTGCTTTTATGCCTTGTGCTGGGATGTTCAGAAATATCCCTTGGCCATAGTTACCCATATGCCCCACTTTGTACCTGTCCCTGTGGAGACAGCTGGAAGCCTTATATTATTTAGAGCCAGGAGAGATTTTGGCATTTCAGCCATTATCGTGGCCATTGTTGCCACGGCAGCAGTTGCTGGCTCAGTTACAGCCTCAGCCATGGCATTGTCCTCTTCTATTCAGACAGCACAGATGGTTAATGATTTATCTGCCTCTGTGTCTATAGCCTTGGACCATCAAAGTTCAGCTAACACACAAATCCAAGGCAAATTGATTTGGTCCAGGAGCAACTAGATATTTTGTGGCAGTTGGCCCAGTTGGAGTGTGAGCAAAAAATTCCTGAATTGTGTGTGACCTCTATTCAGTATGAGAATTTTACCAAGGCAGCTAATTTGTTGAGGAGCCTCTCTCAATTTATTTTTCAGAACTGGAAGGCGGAATTTGAGCAGACCTTGAGAGTTCTAAGAACGGCCATTATTCAAGTGAATTCCACAAGCCTGGACTTATCATTGATGGAGGGATTTACGTCCTGGATTTCCTTGACCTTTTCCTTCTTCAAATAATGGGCGGGGGTTGGATTGTTTGGGACTGTACTCTGCTGTGGGCTGGTGCTGGCTCTATGGCTGGTCTGTAGGCTCAAGGCTCAAACTAATAGAGACAAGGTGGTGGTTACCCAAGCACTTGTAGCTTTGGAGCAAGGAATCTCCCCTGATGTTTGGTTATCTATGCTTAAGCAATAGGTCGCTGGCCGCTCAGCTGTTGCACACTCAGAGCTTGTTCTCATTGCACGAGATAGAGTGAGCATGCATTAGCAGCCCAACAGAGTTGCATGGTTACAAATGCAGTAGATTGGACTTGCAGAACTTAAAAGGCTAAATCTAGGGAAATACGTCATCTGACATGAAGCTTTTGCTCCCAAGTCACCTTCCGCCAGGAAAAATGCCACAAAGCCAGGCCAACACCTCTTTGGGTGAGGAACCTAGGAGATATGTTGCATATGGCTTTTCTTCTATTCACTGGTGCAATGACCTCTGTCTCCACTCATTTTTAAGGTGTCCTGTTGCTTCATAATTCATAAAAAGGGGGGAGATGTGAGAAGCTGCACTCACTGCTGCCATTCCAAGATGGCATCCACATTCTGTGCTCTAATGTGTAAATAAGTAGACTGCGCAGGTGCAAGGGGAATTTACACTCCTTGTGCTCTGCCTCTCCCATGGTGTCACCTCGCCCGGTTGAGCTACAGCCAATCTGATTCTGACACATCCTAGGTGGAGGTCATTTTCCTATATAAGGGACAGAATTAGCCATTTGGGTTCTCCGCCTTGTAAGCTTATGTTCTCCCTCTCAAGATGCATTAAAGCTTTTCTGCAGAAGGATCCTACATGTGCTGCATCGTTCTTGCTGGTGAGATGGTAGCACTGGACAGGAGCTGAATGAGATTGTAAAATACACAGACCAATTTGGTGGAATACAAGTGTTAAGGGCTCTAAAAGCCAACACAGAAACTGGTTGAAAATAAGCCTGTTGTCTAACTTAAGCCTGAATAATGGGGCTGTTTATAACCTATTATTATATCCAGTATAATGAAATTATACTGTATATTGTTCCATTCCTGAGGTTCTTCATGGTCAGCATATATTAATACTAGCTAAAAAAGGTAGCTGGGTCTAATACAGCTTTTAATAAGATTTACCAATAATAATAGGTTTATAAATGCATATCTCATTACTGTTGAACTTGTTCAATATACAGCACATCAATACCTGACCTATTAGCTAGCTTTCTAATGAGAGAGATCTACCCAAGGCACTAAGATCCACAACTAATTAGCAGTATTAGAACCCAGATTTACTGGAAAGATCATAGCAGGTACTTGAAATTTTATAGATACTGGCTAGTGAGATACAGCTGGGTTTGGAATAGGCGAAAGTTCTTAAACTACTTAAAGCTGGAAAGTATAAGGAGATACCAGGGAAAGAGTTGATGTGGGTTAGTGAATGCAGGTTGCTTTAAGAATAGAGGCTCAGGTTGACCTGGGTCAGACACAGAGTAAGGAAAATCAGACAAATGATACAGAAGGAGAGGGGTAGCTGTCCAAGATATCTGTTGGGCAAAAGAGGAAACAGCTGAAGCAGACTTAGGAGCTACTGAGTACTTCTGTCCTTCCTGAATTCCACCTGGGTGACTTCCTTTTTATAATCTGACAAGTAGGGGAACAGGTGATGGGTGGTGCTGAGGAAATAAAAAGGTTAGCACTGCATTGTACTTGGCAAAATTTGTTGTGCATTGACTTTGTCTGCTGAGGAGAACTGTAAACTGGCAATTATAACCTTACAGATAGAAGTGAAGGAGAGCTGGGGAGTTATTTATGAGAAACTTTTTTTTTCTTACTACAAACAGAACTTTTACTCATAGATCTGGTTCTCAGATGTTCTCTTGGAAGATCTAAGGAGTCAACATTGTAGCCCAACCACAAAACTTTTTCTGCTTCTTTGTACTTGGAAACCATGGATAATCAGATGAGATTTTAAATATTTTATGTGAGCTGCCTTGCCCTGAGAAGGTATATTGACCATTGCCATAGTGCAAGAGAAATATCAAGCAAAGAGAGATAGTGTTTTTAGAGTAATATCTTGTGCTTAGTGGAAGACTTCTATTGGCAATGACCATAGTAGCTTTATGACTGCACTGTGTCTCAATTAAGAGACTCCTTATTAAAAAGCCAGACCCTAGCTATGTTTCCTGAATGATCAGCTCTTATGTGGAGAAGCTGGATGAACCAACAGAAGGATTTGTATGTACTTACCTATCAACTAAAACAAACAAACAAACAAATAAACATAAACATTGTTAAAAAGAAATGGGACCCCAGAATGAAATAAAAAGAATCAACACAGAAATAGAAGCCAACTTACCAAAGTTCACCAAAGAAATGTAAAATCACATTGAGCTTAGTATAAAAAGTGGCAGGATAAGGGAGCAGGATGGAGGAGGCACTAACTCATATCTTAAACATTAGTGACAATAGGAGGCAAAATTTAAAAACCACCAGGGAGTTGTTCTGCAGGACCAGGGTCAATCCATAGAGTCTGATCTCTGTTCTTCCTAGCAGACAAGAGCAGTGTTTGTTGTTAGTGGCTTCTCCAGCCACACCTAAAAAAGGGGACCTTGCCAGTCAGGCCTCACCTCCAGGACAAACTTCATCATCAGAGAAGGATTTGAAATTCAAGCACCTGTCTATAGCAAAGCAAGAGATTGAGCAATGTCCCAGCTAGCAGGGTCATCAGGGTGGACCTAAATCTAGGAAGGAAGCAAATGGAAGGCAGGAACACAATAGAATGGAAGGACAAGACAAATCTCTCTGTTCAAGTCCTACTTTTGCTTTATTGTTACAGCCAATATTTATACAGGATCTCTGCCATGTAGGTAGCTGGGGGGAAAGGGGGCAGGAAATACAAAAGAATGTGGCAAGCCTTTGAGGGAGCAAAAGACAGGATAGAATTGATATGGAAATCTGTTATCAGTTGAGGGCCTGGAGGATGTCACCTGCTGAGCTGAGAGAGTCAAAGGTGACTACCTAAAACAATAAGGATGTAATTTTTGGTAAATGGCTATCTAGGGCAAAGACTGCTGGCTAGCTATAGGATCTAACTAATAAAATATGGCAAAGTTGACTTTGGCTTCCAACAGAGCAAACCTCTTGTTCAGAGGAAACAGGAGACAGAAAAGTCCTATTGCCACAACTGATTAGGAGCTGCCTAATTGTGAACCACTGAAGACAAGGATAGATGCCAGTTCAAAAATACATATAACAATATAAAGAACAACAAGGCAACAGCAGAAGAAACTGATGGTTCTACAACTACAATACATGAACAGAGTAATGAAGAGGAAACAGAAAGAAACAGCACAAAAACAAGTTTATGATGGTTATTGAAGTCTTTGAAGATAATATAAAAACTTCTTCTAAAGAAATAGATGAAAATACAAAAAAAATGGAAGAGATGAAAAAAATCCTTGAAAATAAACTTAGAAAAGATAAACCAAAGAATGAAAGAAACATTCCAGCAATGAAAAACTGAAATAAAACCAATAAAATAGGCATAAAACAAGTCAAAGGTGGAAACAGAAAATCTGATGGAAAATCTGGAACTACAGATACAAGTGTAACCAACAGAATCCAAAAGATGGAAGACAGAATCTCAGGAGTGAATGACTCAGTAGCAAAAATAGATACATCAGTCAAAGAAAATAGTAAAACCAAAACATAACACAAAAAGTTCAGGAAATCTGGAAAACCATGAAAACACCTAGCTTGAGAATAATAGGAATAGTAGAAAGAGAAAAATACCAGCTCAAAGGCACAGATAATGTATTCAATAAAATCACTGAAGAAAATTTTTTCTAACTTGAAGAAGGAAATGCCTATAAACATACAAGAAACATACAGAACAACAATTAGATTTGACTCCCCCCAAAAAGTCTGCTCTCCACATAATAATCAGTCCACAAAACATACAGAATTTTTTAAGAGCTGAAAAAGAAAAGGTCCAACTTACTTATAAAAGCACACACATCAGAATACCACCTTACTATTCAATGGAAATGATGAAAGCGAGAAGGACTTCGTCAGAAGTTATACAGACACTAAAAGAGCATGACTCTTTTTACTCAACTTAGAATAGTATACCCCGCAAAATTATCCATCACCATAGATGGTGTAAACAAGGTATTTCCTGATAAAGTTAGACTGAAACAATACCTATCTACCAATCTGGCTCTCCAAAAAACATTAGAGGGATAACTCCAACATAAGGATCCCAAATACACCCAAGAAACCACAAACAATCAATAATTCCACAGAAGAATACCCCAGAGAAAGGAATTACAAACAAGCTACCACAAAAAACAGCAGAAAACATCAATCAGTGGTCACTAATATCCCTTAATATCAATGATCTCAACTCACCTATAAAAAGACACACACTAACAAGATGGAAACAACAGAAGCCAGACTTCTGCTGCATACAAGAAACATACCTCAATAACACAGACAGACACAGACTCAGAGTAAAGGGTTGGGAAATGATTTTCCTATCAAATGTTCCTAAGCAACAAGCTGCCATTCTAATATCTAACAAAGTAGATTTTAAGCTAAAAGCAATTAAAAGAGACCAAGATGGATAAAACTTATTCATCACAGGAAAAATTGGTCAAGAGGAGATTTCAATCCTGAATATTTATGCCCTTAATATAAGGGCCCCTCCCTATGTAAAAGAAACACTACTGAAGATCAAACCCCACATCAGTTCTCACATAGTGAGAGTTCTCTAATAGTGGGAGACTTCAATACCACACTTTCACCCCCGGATATATCAAGCAGACAGAGAATTAAGGAGTCTAACAGAGGTTATGATACAAATGGGTTAAATAGATATTTACTGAGGTCCACACAAATGCCAGCAAATATACATATTTCTCAGCACCACATGGTACTTTCACTAAAATTGACCATATAATTATTCATAAAGCAAATATCAATAGATATAAAAAATGGAAATTATCTGTTGTAACATAGAGATCAACAACATCAAAATACACAGAAATCTTACCAACTCATAGGAAGTAAACATCACTCAACAGACCCAGCTC
>PVIH01031696.1:0-10502 GCA_004025045.1 Sigmodon hispidus | reverse complement strand
GTTGCAGAGAAGAAAAATGACCAGATGTGGTGGGAGGGGGAAGAGACCTTGAATAAGGATATACAGGGATGGAAAAAAAAATTCAGAGGGAAAGCTGAACACAAAGAAAATATATGTGTAGCAATCTTATTTGTATTTCCACCCTTGATAAGCCATGCTTATGATTCTTATCCTCTGTATAGTTATTGTTAACTCTTCCTCATTTTAAATTCTTTTTACTGTTTTTTTTTTGATAAATACAAAATAAAGAAGGAAAAAAAAAGAAAATAATTATCATGCTTATATACCCAAGAAACTATTGGAAATACTAGCCTCCTGTGCATGTTTCTCATATCATTTGATATCTGTTTTCCACTTTACTCTCTAACACCATTCCATTTCCTTTTAGCTCCTACTGTGATTTTTTTTAATTAGAAACAATTTTATATTTTCTAGAGTGTTATCTAATGACATAACACAAGTTATGCTCCTCTTGTGTTTCTCCTTTCAATTTGTTGTTCTTGCCTCATTTGTTCCTGGATTTTAATCAGTTTTTTATATTATAAATGTAGCATATCCAAAGTTAAAAAAAAAAAAACAATGCTAACACTGATTTGAATCCCTCTGAAGGTAGAGGAATGTGACACACATGGTTAGCCTGAGAGTTCAATTTCTATTAACAGTGAGATCTCTCAGCTCCAGATCTCAGCAGAGTCTTTCCTTCACTCTGCTGTTGGGAACTGACAAACACTAAAGCCAATAAATACATACAGCAAGGAAGAAACATGTTAGGCACTTAAAGAAATTGTGGATTATTTTCTCCATTTACGAGATGACGTCTGTCCTCCCACTGTCTAGTATCAATCTAACATAAAAAATATCCAGGATTCCTACCACAAGGTATCCTCTAAGTTGCCAAGTCAAGAGAGTTCCATGAGCTGAGAACAGTAGAGATAAATAACAGATATAGAATTGGGTCTCTGCTTCTTTGCCATCTTAACACTCTGGGGAATCCAGTACTTGATTTAGAGTAACTAAAACTAAGTCTTACTTCTAAAATTTGATTCAACTAACAATTACTGATCATATCAACATACAATTCTAATAATAAGGAAATTTTATATGAAATGTAATAAAAAAAAACAAGGTCATATGAAGTGTTTATACTGCCAATGGGATCTAAGATTGGGGCTTTTTGCTTATTTCGTTCTGCTTCATTTATTTTAACCATTTGTAGAATCCTCCTGCTTTGTTTTAATTTTATTATAGTCAAATCACTTACAAAGACAATTATATTATTAGCATATTTTTCAAATGCACAGTATAGTTTTTTTAAAGAAATTTAGGCAAATGTTATGCTATATATCTTTAGAATTTATTCACATTCTAAAATAATCCAACAACAAACTTCATTTCTGGCTTCCATCAGATCTTTTAAATCACCATTTTATGCTCTATCGATATTTTGTTTTTTCCAAAAGTATCAAACTATAAGATTCATAAAATACTTTTCTCAACAAAAACAATTTAAATATTAAGTTCATTTTGAATTAAAACGAAGAACTTTCTGTTCTAATGCATTTTTAAAAAGAGCTCTTCTTAATGTCACAAATTTGAAAAATTAAAATGTATAAAGATATACTTCTATGTGACAAAAATATAAGTGTACCATCAGTGGAAAAATACTTCAATAGACTTCTAAGACTGAATGCATTTGCTGTGTTGGGTGTATTCACAACATTAAGTCCTTGAACTTAGATACATTTTGATCTACTTTGAAAAATGCTATTGGAACTGAGAGAATCATTTTTGTGCCTAAGTGTAAGAAATGAAATATCTTCTGGCTTCAAGTTTAGAGCAACTGAAAGTCTAAGTAATTTACTTTCTTTCTGTATTTACTATAGAAACACTGAAAAATGACTTTCTGAAGAATATATTCAAATAGTTCCAAAAATGAAGGAAACTATTCTGTTACCTGATTTTCAAATTAAATGTAGTGTGTGTGTGTGTGTGTGTGTGTGTGTGTGTGTGTGTGTGTGTGTGTGTGTGTGTGTGGGTGTGTGTGTGTGTGTGTAACATGGGCACATAGGTATTTTCCTCAAGGTAGAACATAAAGAGACCCTAGACAGTATGACTGCTGTAAAAAATACTAACTGTTGGAGTCTGGCTCAGACTAATTTATGATGGGAAATCTTTGCTCTAGAGATTTATATTTAGTCAAGATTTATTATTCACCTAGCCTATTTCAGTTTTTTTCATACTCTATCTTCTTTCTCCAGCTCTTAGTTTGATTCCTAATGAATACATGACACTCTGAAATTTAATTCATTTTCTGTACAGGACTCTTTTCCAAGAGATGTTAAAAACGAACATTCACTGAATATTAAGGTACTATATAAATGAGGAAAGAAATAAAAAAATATAATGAAAGACACAGGCAGAGAAACAGAAAGAGGAGATGAGAAAGAAACTAACAAAAAAAAAATCTAAAGTGTTGGCAAATAGTGAGGAAATTCTTTAAGATCATCATTCACAAAATGTATTTGGTTAAAGAACAAAGGATATAAATTACTCTATTTGTTCTCAGTAGGAAAAGAAATAAGAACCAATAAGTCTAAGTGGTTTCACACTTATTAATTTTAGCAATGTGTGTCAGAAAACTGCTTGCATATTTGAAAAGTAGTTGCCTTCAATTTAAAGTTGACTACAAACTATCATCCAAACTAAGGTGCAAGATTAGAAAAAGTTTTAATAAACTGTAAAATGAGTGTATATTTATATTTTATTAACATAATGACAGTGCACAACTTGTCATATCTTCATCATTATAATAGCTCTCTCATTTAGATTACATCTTATATTTTTATTTTATTGTGAGAAGGAAGGTTAACATGAGATCTGCCTTTCAACAAATTTTCAAGTGTAATATCTGATTATTGCCTTTAGAAGCAATGTTACATGGCAGAACTTTAGAGCCAATTCATCTAATTTAGCTATAATTCTCTGTCTGATCATCAGTGCCTTACACTGTCTTTCCTCTTGCCTCTGACAACTTCTATCCACTATACTTCTATAAGCAATGGATTTCAGTGGTTTTAGATACTGGATATAAGTAGAATCATTCAGTATTGTGTTGTAGGAAAAGGTTCTCTTGTATTGCTTGTTGTCTATTTATGATTAGTTTATGCCCTTCTTTGTAATGTCCCAAAGATAATACTGTTGTAGTACATAGCTAAACTCACTATTTTATTAAGAGTAAATGTTATCAAGTTGGAACCATATAATATATTCCCTGTATACTTTCATCTGATAATGCGTGTTTAGGTTGTTTTATTTCTTGGTTATTGTGAAAACTGTTCTGAGAATTTGTTTATCATACGCTCCAGCTTGATTTTGATGCAGCTCTCTTGTAGGAGTTCAATTGCAGTTCTTTGAGATTAAGAGGTTTTTTAAAATGAGAGAGCTTTCTTCGGCTTTATTGAGGAACCTTCATTCTGTTTTCCATGGAGGCTGAAACATTTGGATTTTCATAATAGCTTTGCTGATAGGAGGGAGGTGATAGCTCACTGTGATTTTGATTTACATTTCCCTGATGATAAATCACAGCATCCAACTCTTCATATATCCTTTGCCTTTGTGTATCTTCTCTTGACAGATATATCTATTCATGTTCATAGTCATTTTAGCAGATTATAATTTTTTCTTATTGTACTGTAAGAATTTCAGAAAGTATTAAATTATGTACCCAAAAATAGATTATTTAGAAGA
Source organism: Sigmodon hispidus (assembly GCA_004025045.1). NCBI lineage: Eukaryota > Metazoa > Chordata > Mammalia > Rodentia > Cricetidae > Sigmodon > Sigmodon hispidus. The sequence goes on along the minus strand of PVIH01031696.1, from coordinate 6,755 downwards.
AAAATAAAGGGAAGTTCTAGGGTGCCTGGTTAGGTTTTCTCTTTTAAATCTCATGCCCAGAAGTATTTAAACATCTTGGCTTTTGTAACAGAACAGGTACAAGAGCATAAGGTGGATAAATCTACTGTAAACATAAACAATATTGTATTAAGAGAAAAAAAATACATTTATGTGATTGTGAATTTATGTCTAGTGATTAATATTGACTTAATTACTTCATTAAACATAATATATTTCATTCCTTTAATTCTGATATAAATTTGCAGAACTTCAGTGAGAATAATTAAGCCTTTAGACATTGTTACATAGACTGTACAACTAGCTTTAATAAAATCTTAAGAAAACAGATACCAAAGAGATATTTAAGATCATCTGTTCCTAATAATGACAGTAATATAAGATATGATTTTTCTTTTCTTCTTTCGATTATCCAAATCAGATTTGATGATATAAGTTTTTGTGTTTAATTTCTTGCAGAATGATAAAATTTTATATGGGTGTTAAACCTGTATTTATGTCTAATAACTCTTTAATTGTATGAAAAATAAAAAAAAATATTACAAACTTTAAGGTCTAAGAATAAGATCATAAGTAGTTTTTAAAATAATCTGATTTAAAGTCTCACTTTTTAAAAATGTTGCATTGAGGCCAAAGCATCATAGATTCTAGAGGCTTGCCAAATGATTCATTTTTCAGAGAAAATTGATAGGATTCTCATGAGAAAGGAATTTTTTCCTTGATTAATTCTAAATTCAGTTACTCCAAAATTATTCATTGAGGATCATAAATATTCTAGACCTACTGAAATCATAATGATGATGGAATAATACTTACTTTAACAACAAAGATAGAAACAATTCAGAGTTCAAGTGACAGAAATAAATGGGTATGTAGCCTTAAATTCTGATTTAAAAGTTTTGAGGGTTTAGAAGTAATGGTAAATTGAATTTCTACATATGAAATTACAAAATATCAATCTCATTGTGGAAAGTATCTTAAAACTTTTACTGTCCCCATAAAACCTTATTTGATGGCTCTGACTTTTAAATATGAGAGTCAAAAAATGACAAAAAAAAATCACCAAACACAAATAAACAAGACACATGAGCCTCTGAATACAGTGTTTAGAAGAAAAACTAATTTGATGTCTGTGAATAAACTGAGCAAAGAAATTTAAAAAAAAACTATAATAATATTCACAGCAAGAACAAAGAGGCCATCTATATTATATCTGACAAGATATCAAACTGAACAGGTTATCCAAATTGCAGTTCTGGAAATTTCAGTTTACTTCTCCTCTTTAACTGGGAGAATAATTTTTAGCCCGAAGAAGATGGAATAAATATTGGTAAAAGGCAATTGAACCTGAAGATATGTAAAGAGATGGTGAGATAGCATTTAGCTTCTCTAAATGCTTTCAAGTCTCCAGACCTCACAAGATTGCATACCAGACGGTGGGAAAAACTTGCTGATGAGATAGTGAACTACAAAATGGAAATTTTTTATCTCCCAGCCACTGGAGAAAATAGGAGATGTGACCAGGAATTCAGTTAGAGGCATTTTCAAAATGAAAGGAGAAGGCTGTATCTTACAACAATTTTTTGTTATAATTTGTGTGCATGTTTGCACTGCTCTAAGTCATTAACAAAGCTATTAGTATATCCTTGCCTGTGAAGTGGTGAAAAGTACAAAGTAGAAATATTTTCTTTTTGATAATTGTACAACTGTCCCTAATTGTTTCTACATAGCTTGGCTGGCTGATATTTTTAGGAATTGAAGACAAAATTATTTTTCTCATGTGGTTATTAGCATTTAAGAGTAAGGTAGAAAAAAATGGAAGCCACAGCCATGAAGTTTGAGCATACTGAGAGCTTCGTCCAGTGTACTCTTTCCGGGTCCATATCTAGATGTCTACCTCCCTACTTCTAGAAACTTCACAATCCCACTAATCTCATTCTACCCTCCAAACCTGTTTTTCTGCATTCAGTTTTCATAGTTGTCTTATTTTAATGCTGCTGAGGATTGAACTTAGAACCTTATCCATAGGCAAGTGTTTTATCACTGAGCTGCATCTACAGTCATCCCTCCTACCTCATCCAGGATCTTAGTGTTGCCCATCAGTATTGCCAGGCCACCTACTTTTTGTTAACTGCTTCAACCCTCCTTTTGAAGATGAGAAATGTATTCTGAGGGAGTTGATAATGACACTAAGTCCTCAATTTAAAGGAGCACATGTGTTGCTTTCTGTGTGAGTCAGAGTTAATATAGATCCATGATCTTATTTGAACATTTGGTTCTTGATCAGTATCTTTTTTTTTCTCCTTTAAGCCTTTTCCAGCGCTATGCTGTTTGTTTCTTTCTTTTTTATTATTCTTAGGAATAAACAAGTCACATTTTCTTATTTTCTTTCTTTTTTTCCTTCTTTTTCCTATTATTATTATTATTATTATTATTATTATTAACAAAGAAGTCACACTTTTTAAACTTGAATATCCTTATTCAAGGTCTCTTCCCCTTCCCACCACATCAGGTCATTCTTTCTTCTCCACAAATCCCCATCCCATCCCTGGGCAGGCTGCAGGCAGTCCCATGGTCCCACTGCCCCAATATTGCTTAGTTCAGCCTCCACTCCTGGCAGATGCAGTTTTCTCCTCCCTCACTCAAGAGTGAGTCAGGTGTTCCTCTAGGGGGAGTGGAATCCAAGGTGTCAGTCCAGGGTATTTCTGATCCCAAGCTGTTCAGTGGTTGTGGTTTGCAGCTTGGGCATGCATGCCCTTTTTCCTTCTTCCTTTCTTTCTTCCTTTCTTTCTTTCTTTTTTTGTTTGTTTGTTTAGAGACCACTAATGAGTGAGTACATCCCCTGCTTATCTTTGTGGATTTGGGACACCTCGCTCAGGAGGATATTCTCCAAATCTATCCATTTGCCTGCAAATTTTCCGATATCATTTTTTCTTACTGCTGAGTAGCACTCCATTATGAGGATGTACCACAGTTTGTTAATCCATTCTTTAGTTGAGGGGCATCTGCACTGTTTCTAGGTTCTTGCTATTAAAAATAACACTGCTACGAACATAGATGAGTTAATGCCTTTGGAGTGTGACTGTGCATCTTTAGGGTATACACCCAGAAGTGCTATTGCTGGGTCCTCGGGTGATTGATGCTCAGTTTTCTGAGAAGCCTCCATACTGCATTCCAAAGTGGCTGAACAAGCTTATACTCCCACCAACAAAATGGAGGAGTGCTCCCGTTGCCCAGCACCCTCTCCAGCATAGGCTGTCATCTATGTCTTTTATCTTAGCTAATCTGACAGGTGTAAGGTGGTATCTCAAAGTTGTTTTGATTTATATATCTCTGATGATGAGCACTTTTTCAAGTGCCTTTCAGCCATGCACAATTCTTCTGCTGAGAATTCCCTTTTTAGATCTGAACCCCATTTTTTGATTGGGTTATTCAAGGTTTTGGGCTCTAGATTCTTGAGTTCTTTATATATCTTATGGATGAATCCTCTATCACTTGTAGGGATGGTGAAAATCTTTTCCCATTGTGTATGATGGCATTTTGTCATATTGACTGTGTTCCTGGCTTTACAGAAGCTTCTCAGCTTCAGGAGATCCCACTTATTGATTGTTGATCTTAGTGTTTGTGCCACTGGTGTCACATTTAGGAAGAGGTCACCTGTGTATATTCGTAGAAGTGTATTTCCCAATTTCTTTTCTACCATGTTCAAAGTGGCTGAGTTTATGTAGAGGTCTTTGATCCACTTGGATTTGAGTTTTGTGCAGGGTGACAGGATCGGATCTCTTTGCATTTTTCTACACACTACCATCCAGCTATGCCAATATCACTTGTTAAATATACTATCTTATTTCCATTGAATGTTTTGGGCCTCTTTGTCGAGGATCAGGTGTTGATAGGTTTTTAGGTTAATGTCTGGATCCTCTATTTGATTCCATTGATCCACAAGTCTGTTTTTATTCCAGTACCAGGCAGAAAAAGGAAATCTCTCCCATGTTCCTGGATTGGTAGGATCAACATAGTAAAAATGGCAATTCTACCAAAAGCAATCTACAGATTCAATGCACTGCCTATCAAAATCCCAACACAATTTTTTTTGGACCTTGAAAGAAAAATACTCAATTTTATTTGGAATAACAGGAAAGCCAGGATTGCCAAAACAATTTTACTCAACAAAAGAACCTCAGGAGGTATCACCATCCCTGACTTCAAGTTATACTATAGAGCTACAGTAAAAAAACAGCCTGGTACTGGCATAAAAACATACTTGTGGATCAATAGAATTGAACTGAGCATCCAGACATTAACCCAAAACCAATGAACACCTGATCTTTGAAAAAGAGGCCCAAAACATTCAATGGAAAAAAGATAGTATATTTAACAAATGGTGTTGGCATAACTGGATGGTAGAGTGTAGAAAAATGCAAATAGATCCGATCCTGTCACCCTGCACAAAACTCAAATCCAAGTGGATCAAAGACCTCAACATAAACCCAGCCACTTTGAACTTGATAGAAAAGAAAGTGGGAAATACACTTCTACGAATTGGCACAGGCCACCACTTCCTAAATATAACACCAGTGGCACAGACACTAAGACCAACAAACAATAAGTGGGATCTTCTGAAGCTAAGAAGCTTCTGCAAAGCCAAGGACACTGTCAACAGGACAAAATGACAGCCTACAGAATGGGAAAATATTTTCACCAACCCTACAAGTGATAGAGGACTGATCTCTAAAATATGTAAGGAACTCAAGAATCTAGTGTCCAAAACCTTGAATAACACAATAAAAAATGGGGCTCAGAACTAAAAAGGGAATTCTCAGCAGAAGAATTATGAATGGCTGAAAGGCACTTGAAAAAGTGCTCAACTTCTTTAGTCATCAGAGAAATGAAAATCAAAACAACTTTGAGATACCACTTGACACCTGTCTGATAGGCTAAGATAAAAGTCACAGATGACAGCCTATGCTGAAGAGGTTGCAGAGCAAGGGGAGCACTCCTCCATTGTTGGTGAGAGTGTAAGCTTGTTCAGCCACTCTGGATTGTAGTATGGTGCTTTCTCAAAAAACTGAGAATCAATCTCCCCGAGGACCCAGCAATAGCACCTCTGGGTGTATACCCTAAAGACTCACATTGACACTCCAAAGGCATTAGCTCAACTATGTTCATAGCAGAATTAATTGTAATAGCAAAAACCTAGAAGCAACCTAGATGCCCCTCAACTGAGGAATGGATTAACAAACTGTGGTACATCTACACAATGGAGTACTACTCAGCTGTAAGAAAAATGATGTCCTACAATTTGCAGGCAAATAGATAGATCTGGAGAATATCCTCCTGAGCAAGGTCTCACAAACCCAGAATGATAAGCAGGGATTGAACTCACTCATTAGTGGAAGCTAAACAAAAAAGCAAAAAGGAAAACATGTCCAAGTTGCAAACCCCATCCACTGATCAGGTTGGGATCTGATACATCTTGGACTGGCACCTTGGATCCCACTCCCTCTAGAGGAAACCTGACTCAGTCTTGGTGTTCAGGTGAGGAAACTGCGATCTGCCAGAAGTGGATTCTGAACTAAGCCATATTGGGACATTGTGACATTGGAACCTTAGGACCTCCTGCCATTGCTGGAGAGGAATGGGTAGATGTGGAGAAGAGAATGTGACTAGAGGGGTTGGGAGGGAGAAGGGAACTTGAACAAGGACATACACAGATAGAAAATGTGACTTTATTCATAATAATAAGAAAGATGCAAAAAAGAATGTATTTCCAATAAAAATAAACTAAGGAATACACAAAATTTTAAAAATTGATATATAATTCAAAAGTAATAAATTATCTTAATTTAAACTTTCTAAAAAAAAGAAAATATCAAGTTTAAATAATCTCTAATTCTCTACTTTCAGGAAATATCTCAGAGCTTTGAGATCTCTTATCACAGAGAAGACTGTGCTATGTTTGTTTTAAGCAGCGATTTAGTACAAGTTAATACTGAATCATGGAATTCCACCCTCCATTGGTAAGTTTCAATGACATCCTTAGCTAAAACCATTAAAGACCCTTTTTTTGTGGTTGTTTCAATGAGAAAGTTTCTCCAAAGCCATTTTTCCAGTGACAGAATCAAGCCAAGAAAAAGAATGTAAAACATTTTTTTTCTGCAGTATTGCAGAACTCACTCTGAGTTTGCAAACTACAATTAATTTGTAGACTGTTTTCTATGATACCTCACCATTAGCTTTAAACAACGGCAGCAAAAATATCATTTCCCCCAAAAATGTATCTGAAAATAAACAATCTAGTAGATTAATTTTGAAATTACCAAAGAATAAATAATATTTCTATATTTTAAATTAATAAAAATCTTGGGAGCAGGGGCAGCTGAACTCTGCACCTGGCCACACCCGCAGCTCCTGCTGCTCAGGGAATCTACTAGGAGCCCTACTGCGACCCTGAACTGAGTGAACTGAGCAAACTAACTGCAGGGGTCTCTGAGGGGCGGATTCGAACCCTGACCAGAGGTGAGGAGGGCTCGGCGGACCTCAGCGCCTGTATCCTGGCCTGGGAGGGAGAGTTGACCTCACACTGCTTCCGGTTCCGCCACCGGGACCTGTGCTCTCTGCGGCGTCCCAGCGCACTCTGGAGCAGGGGCAGCTGAACTCTGCACCTGGCCACACCCACAGCTCCTGCTGCTGCTGAGGGTATCTGCAAGGATCCCTACCGCGACCCCGAACTGAGT
>PVIH01031695.1:0-10503 GCA_004025045.1 Sigmodon hispidus | reverse complement strand
GGCAACAAGGGCTAGGGACTTCCACACAAACCACAGGGAATGCAGACTCAGATATGGTCCTTGGCAGCAGCCAGGCATAGATGTTACCATGGCAACAGGTAGCAGCACTGGCCACTCAGCACAGCATGGCCCCAGTGGCGATGTCACCTTCAGACACCAACAAGGCCCCAGGTGGTTACAGGAGCTATGGATATCAACACAGACCCCCGGTGCAGCATGACCATGGACCCACACGTGGCCATCAGCTGCAGCTCTGACCTGGATGTCACCAGTGCACTGGCTAGCAGGGCATCTCACTTAGATCTTTTTGACCCTCAGACAGCATCAGGACTTCAAGTGGTTTTCTGGAGCCAGAGAATCTCCACAGACTTCCATGGCAACTGAAGCCCTCCATGGCCGTCAACACAGACCCTGGCTACTGCAGGGTCATGACTCCAAACATAGCCCTAGGCAGTAGCTCAGGCCACCCAGATGAGCTTGGCCCCAGTGGAGACATGGCCCTCAGACACCAGTATGGCCACAGGCGGCAGCATCATGTACCTAGCCATGGCCCCTGGCAGAAAGCACCCATGCCCAGAGGCTGCCATGGCCCCAGGTGGCAGGCTAGGTCAACCAGATGTGCATGTCACAGCTGCAGTGTGCCTCCTGGACACCAACATGTCTCCCACGTGGGCCAGATTTGTTTACCCAGTTTTCAATGGAATACACTCACTGCAGATGGCAGTGAATCGAATATGCTTTGTGTTCAACTATAAAGTGTACCTTAAGCATTCCAATCCTCCTCCTCTCCCCTTTCTCCTCGTCTACAGCCTTCCCACCCACTAGTCCCCTTTCTATGTCATCACAGCCTCCCTCTTGTTTATATGCGTGTTATACATCATGCATGAGAAATGTGTTTGTTTTGGTGACTGAGTTTTGAGTTGGTTCTTTTCCAGGTGTTGGAATTATCCATATGCTCATTAATTTTCTGTCTGATGGATGTGTAGCAAATATTTTTCACCCATTCTGAATTCCGTCTCTTCATTCTGGCAATTTGCTTGCTTTTGCTGTGGAGAAAGTTGTTAATTCCTCATAATTCCATTCACCAAACAGACCACTTACGGAGGTAGTGAACCTTTGAAGAAGGTTCTTGGCTACACCCTTCTCTTGGGGAATCTTCCCCTGGCACGTTCATCTCATTTGAGGGCCTTCGATCCTTAGAATTGATTTTTCCTCAGGATAAACATAGGGATCTAGTTTCAGTCTTCCACACATGTACACCCAGCTTTGCTAGCACTCTGCCAGTGAGGATGGCTGTCTATTCTCCTATGCATGCTTTTGGCACCTTTGTCTAATGTCCACAGAAGTCACATATGTTCTCTCATATGGGGACCCTAGCTTCATATTTTCACATGTCTATGTTTAAATAAGAGTTAGTGTCCGTAGACGTCAGGGAGCAGGAAAGGTGCCCTGGCAGTGGCCTGGAGCGGAGGGGACAGTAAAATACATGTGGCATGATTGTGGAGCTGGGGGATCTGATTTCTGTGGTAATATCATTGTTATGCCCAACGTCGCGACCCTGGAGAGACCACCAGAGACAAGGAGGTAGCGGAATGCAAAAGCAAGGTTTATTGATAGAGAAGAGCTAGCTCGTGAACCACTCCAGATGTCCGTTACACCGGAATCATGCAGGAGTCTTGGTTAGGGGCACAGTGGGGGCTCCTTTTATAGCCCGAGGCTGTGCATTGGGTTCAGGTGAGGATAATGTTATGAGTCATTAACTAATTGGCTCGTGCTAGGGGCTTTATTATTATTATTATTTCTTCCTGTCATGTTTGGGCTAGTTTTGTGCAGGGTCCCATAGCTCATCCTTGGGGTATGGTCAGCTGTCCTGGTTCTGTGCCCTGGAATGTCTCCTATAGAGGGGGAAGCTCACCATCAACCCTGGAATGTGCAGCTGGCTCAGGAATGATGGTGGTGTATTTTGACTAGAGCATTTGGTGTTGATGGTCAGATAGCGGGACTAGGGTGCTATGGATTCTGCAGTTGGAACTTAGGTCATGCTGCCCCTCTGTAAACAGCAGTTTGTAGCTATGGTCTCTGGGAACTGGGTGAGAGACTCTTTCTCATGGCTCTGTCTGCTTTAGTTCTGCATAGTACTCTAAAATGGAAGACTCCTTTTAGTTCTGGACCCCACCTGGATCATCCAGGTGTCCAGCCTATTCTCTCCTAGAACTGGGCAAGCCCCTGCCAAGAATGTGGAATTGAACTCTATTTTATCTCTATGGCTACTAGAATACAAAATGGCATTTCTTGAGCTAAGTTTACTCTCTTCAATGATAATTGCCCACAAAGCAAGATGCTATCACTGTGTACTAATGACACAGTTGCTTTTGAATTGACAACTATTTCATGGCTGGATTTGAGGCTTTATTCATGGGAAAAATTACATACCTGCGACTTATGTTTTCTCTTTTTACATAATATACAAAGACCAAAAGTGACTTTGGGAGGAAGCTGTTTGCTTCATCCTAAATCTAGTGAATTCAGAATAGGGACCTGGAGATGGGACTGAAGCTGAGGTCTTGAGGAATTCTCTTTACTGGCTTGCTCATCATTACTTGCTCAATCTGTCTTTTTAAGTGACCAGAACTATGTGCCCCGGGTTGGCACTGCAAGCAGTGGCCTGGGATCTCTATCATTAGCCATTAATTAAGGTAATATCCCAGAAACGTGCCTTCAGGCCAATCTTATGACAACTTTTTCTTAAGATTCACTCTTCTCAAATATGTTTTGGGTTGTGTCAGGTAGACCAAAAAGTTCACAATTTACCTCTTGACAACCTACCACCAAAACACTTCACTTTATTGACTTATCAGGTTGCATTTATATATTTATGCATTTTATATGGAACAATAGCAATGAAAAAAGAAAGAGGTCATAATTTTTTGCTGATTTATCTTTACATCCTAATCAAAGTTTCGCCTCCCTCCTGTCTTCTCAGTTACTTACCCCGCCCCTCTTCCTCTATCCACATCTCCTCTGCTGTTTCTCTTCAGATACAGGCAGACCTCCTGTGGATACCAGCCAGCCAACTTATATAAAGTTGCAATGAGACTAAGCACCTCTTCATCTATTAAGCACGGATGAGTCAATCTGGTAGGAGGAATGGGGCCCCAAAGCAGGAAAGAGAGTCAGAGACAGCCCGTGCTCCCACTGTTAGGAATCTCACACGAGGATCAAATTACACAACTGTAACATGTATGCAGAGGGCCTCAGGCTCCCTGGTGGCTGGTTCAGTCTCTGGGAGCCCCTGTAAGTCCAGGTTAATTGATTCTGTGGATTTTCTTGTGATGTCCTTGATACCTCTGAGTCTTACAATCCTTCCTCCTCTTCTTCCACAGTATTCTGGAGGTCTGCCCAATGTTTGACTGTGGATCTCTAGTTGCTGGGTGAAGAGGCCATGAATTTGAGAGGGTGAAATGCAGAGAATGGGAAGGTTCAGTGGGAGGATAGAGGAGGGTGAAATGATGGAAATATATGTCTTGAAATATGCTTTTTATTAAAAATAGATTTTTTTTCTCATATAACCTATCCTGATTATGGCTTCCCCTCCTCTACTCCTCCCAGATCCTCCCCGTCCCCTCCCATCCAGATCCACTCTCTTTCTGTCTCTCATTAGAACAGAACAAGCTTTTTTTTTTTTTTAAAAAAAAAAAAAAACTTTATTTATTTATTTTATTTGCCTTGGTGTTTGCCTGGAACTGGAACTACAGACAGTTGTTAGCTGCCATGTGGGTGCTGGGAATCGAACCCCGGTCCTCTGGAAGAGCAGACGGTACTCTTAACCGCTGAGCCATCTCTCCAGCCCCCAGAACAAGCTTTTTAAGAGGTAACAACACATAACAAAATAAAATGCACCGTGATAAAACAAAAAAGTATCACAGCAAAGTTGAAAAAGGCAAACCAACAGAAGGAAAAAAGTCCAAGGGAAGACACACGAACCAGAGATCCACTTGTTCATACACTCGGGAATCCCGCCAAAACCCTAAACTGGAAACCATAATATATACACAGAAGACTTGGTGCAGACTCATGCAGGCCCTGTGCATGCTACTTCAGGCTTTTGGGTTCATTTGAGCTTTGCTCACATTGACTTAGAGGGCCTTGTTTTCATGGTGGCTGTCCTCCATCCCCTCTGCCTCTTACCCCTCTTCCACGTGGTTCCTTGACCTCTCAGGAAAATAATTTAAAAAAATGAGTGGGAGACATCCCATTAAGTACTGAAAACATGTCACTTTGAGCCCTAACCTTTTCTTTTTTGTTTATTCCTAGGATTTCACATTAATATCAATGTCACAATACAAAACATCCAAACTTCTACAAGTTGCACACCCTTTAAAAATGTCAACATTTTGTCCAAAGTTTTTTTCAAAATTCAAAGTCTCTAAAAAACTGTGGGTGAGGCTCAGTAGCTAAACCTTCAGCCCATATACTCAGAGTACCAAGTATAATCTAAAACCCTATACTAAGAGGAGAATGCTAAATGCAGACATGACCAGAACTGATGGAGAAGCTAGCTACGAAAATACAATAACTCCAGTATCCTTTGTGGAATATAAAAACTGAGTGGGCCCTAAGATATTATTTAATAAAAGTTTAAATGTTAAAAGAAATATAATAATAGTGATTTTTATTAAAGCAACAGTGGGAAATGCAAGGTTGAAAAGAAAATAGGAACAATATAGAAGTGACATTCAAGGTTACATTCAAAAGAGAAATAGTAAAGAAACCAATTACAGGGCTGGAGAGATGGCTCAGCAGTTAAGAGCACTGACTGTTCTTCCAGAGGATCTGAGTTCGATTCCCAGCATCCACATGGCAGCTAACAACTGTCTGTGATTCCAAGATCTGACTCCCTTACACAGTTATACATGCAGGCAAAACACCAATTCATATAAAATAAAAATACATATTTTTAAAAAAAGACAACAAGAAACCCAATTACTCAGCCTCAGTACGAGAGAGTGTGAGGCAGGGAGCTTCCAAACCAGGCTATTTAGAAACACTATTGTGGCGAGCCACTTTCTGGCCTGCAGAATGACTGGTCTGCAGAATGACGAGTCACCACATGCATGATTCTTCTCGGATCACACTTTATTGGAGTACAGCTCAGTTGAGGTAGAATGGTGGAAGAAAGACCCCGTGCCTGAAATGCAGCCTGCTTATATAGGGAAACTGGGCCACATGTAGCCATATGATTGGCGCCCAAAGTAATGCCTCATTAGCATATAGCTGGTGATAGGTCCAAAGTAATGCATCATTAGCATATAGCTGGTGATAGGTGGTAAGGAGTGCCAAATTAGCATAGTCAGGGATCACATCGGATAGGTCACTACTCAGCACCTAATTAGCATAAGCGGCAGAGATGCAATAGCTGGGGAACATGATGCAATATTCCAGCAAGTTGTGCAAGGGCCAACCACGCCCCACACACTATATCAAAAAAGGAGAAGAAAAAAGGGAACAAATAAAAGAAAGAAGAGTATAGGACAAAGCTTTCAACAGAATTAAATTTAGATATGATACAATATCTATCTCTGTGCAGTGGCTCTCCTGAGCCTAGGTGCAGACTGTTTGTGTGCTCATTTGCCTGAGCACAGGTACAACAGTGTCTTTATGTGGCCGCTTACTTCAGCTCAGATGTATCTATGGTCACAACCTGATCTTACGTGTAGACTGTCTGGCACTCACGCGTGACCAGGTGCAGACTCCATGTGATCATTTGCCTGAGTACAGGTGCAGATGTTTGTGTAGTTGATAGCCTGAGACAAAGGATAGAACCCACTTTCTTGGCATCTTGCTTATATCCAAAAGTCTGGCAAGGCACAGAGCTTTGTGCATTTCTCATTTCTGTGCCCCTCTTTATGTTCCCTGCCTTGCAACCAGAGAGAGGGGATGCCTCCCAGGTCATGCAGAGAATATTACAACTAAGAATGTTCTTTCACTGAGACTATACAAACTGAACAGGACTCTCAGACTCAGAGCTTTTCCCTCTGGCCAGAGGCATTCTGAAGGTTTTCCAGAGCACAGAAACTAGTCTCATGGTGGTTACTTCTGATTGGCCACTTGACATGGTATCAAATCACCTTGGAAGGGAATTGCAATGACAAATTGTCCAGATTAGGTTGACCTATGGACATGTTTGTGAGAGATTTTCTCAGTAGAGTTAGCTGAGGTAGGAAGAGTATTCCTGAATTTGGGAGGTGTTATTTTGTGGGCTTTGACTTTGAGTGAATTAAAACTAGAGAGAAAGATGAGCACACTGTTCTTTTCTGACTATAAATGTAATGAGAGCAATTCTTTCAAGTTTTTGCCACTGCGACTTTCTTGGTATGATGTCCATGGAATGGCCAGCCAAATAAGCTCTTTCTCCATTAAGTTGCTTTTGTCAGGGTACTTTTATCATAGTAATGGGAAAGGAATCTAACACTTGTGCCCTGACATTTGCCTTGATTCCTAGAATGGGCTGTGCAGAGTGTGATCTTTGTTTCTTCATGTGCCTAGACATTGACTCAGCAAGGGTCTTATTTAATGGCCTCTTGCCCTGGATGCTATTAAATGCTGAAAAGAGATAATGTCACCAGAAGCTGTATAGTATGCAGACCTCAATATTACTGCTGTCTTCTTGGACTGCAAATCTGTTCAGTGATCAACGTTAGTTCTGCTTTCTTTGTTGTATTCATTCATCCATCCACCTATCCCTTTATTTATTTGAGACAGACTCTCATGTGTTTAAGGATGGCCTCCTACTTTGAACCTTCTGGAATCTTCACTTAATTGTTGGAATGACAGTCATAGGTCATCTTGTTCCATTTAGTGCATCCTCGGCAAGTGCTGTACCAACTGAACTATAGATTCAGCTGGTTGTAGTGATTTTGGAGTCCCTGGTTTTGCCTGTATTTGGTCTGAATATGTCTTTCTGCTACCAGTTGTAGCTCCATGGTGTTGTGTGACAAGACATTTGCTGGGAAGATGCAGCAGTATATGTTTACTTACCCCCAGATAGGAAGCCCATGACAGACCAAAGTAGAGACGCCACTAAAGTCCAAAAAGTTAAACTATTAATTTTATTGGGGTTACAGGAATATGGGTGAGGGGTTACTTACAGGAGCAAAAACAACTCAATGATGACTTCATTTCCAAAACTCACCCTAGGTGAATGACAGCTCATCAAAACTGGAAACCTGGAACATATTGTACAGCCTGCAGGCAATTTAACAGGCTGGTGAGTGTCCTTTCCAAGTTGACTCTAAACCTCTTCCAGGCACCTCTGCTGTTTTCTGCTTCTTCCAAGTAGTTGATCTGGCCTCAGAGTCTTCTTTGCATCATGTATTATCTGAAAGAGATTATTATTATTATTATCATTATTATTGGTTTTTAAAGACAGGTTTTTTTTTCTGTGTACCTTTGGAGCCTGTCCTGGAACTCTCTCTGTAGACCATGTTGGCCTTGAACTCACAGAGATTCACCTGCCTCTACCTCCCAAGTACTGGGATTAAAAGCACATGCCACGGGAGCTGGAGAGATGGCTCAGCGGTTAAGAGCACCGCCTGCTCTTCCAGAGGACCCGGGTTCGATTCCCAGCACCCATATGGCAGCTAACAACTGTCTGTAGTTCCAGTTCCAGGCAAACACCAAGTCAAATAAATAAATAAAGTTTTAAAAAAAAAAAGCACATGCCACAACTAGTCTTGTTTACTCTTGGGTAGAAGTGGCCTATTGAATCTTGTCAGTTTCAGGAACTTCCCGAAGCTAGCTTGAATTATTCATCTTCCTGTTAAAGGAGCTTCCCTGCAAGATGGAATGTTTCTTTTTTAAAAAATTATTTTTTAATAGTTTATATTTTAGTTCATGTGTATGGTGTTTTTCTTATGTGTATATCTGTATGAAGGTGTTAGATCCCCCAGAACTGCCATTACAGATAGCTGTGAGCCACCATGTGGGTGCTGGGAATTGAACTCAGGTCCTCTGGAAGAACAGTCAGTGCTCTTAACCACTGAGGCATCTCTCCAGCCCCAGGATGGAATGTTTCAATCTCAAAGGAAAAGCTTTATGTAATTCATGGTATTATTTTTACCTCTCCTACAATCAATCAATCTCCCTTTTCTCCCTCTCCTTTCCCATCCATCCTTCCATCCGACTTCTCACCCCCTTTCTGCCTCCTTTCTTCTGTAAATTGTCTGGTCCTAAAAGTAAAGTTTGCGTTTTTGTGCCCCTTGCTTTGTATTAAGCCATGATTCCAACCTTCTGTACTTGCAGTCACTTTGTAGTAGGACCAAATCTCTCCCCAGGGGGACTGAGCCATATGGAATGGACTCTGAGCTACCCTGTTCTCATTTCTAATGTGTTCTCCCTTTTTGGTTTTGATACTGAAACTAGTGTTTTCTCCTACTTTATAAGACAGCTTTCTCGGGGGCTGGAGAGATGGCTCAGTGGTTAAGAGTACCCTCTGCTCTTCCAGAGACCTAGGGTTCGATTCCCAGCACCTACATGGCAGCTAACAACTGTCTGTAGTTCCAGTTCCAGGCAAATAAGTAAATAAAGTTTTTTTTTTTTTTAAATGACAACTTTCTCAAACCACCCTTAATTTATTTCCTATAAATGTTAGTAGTAAAGACATGGGGTACCACCTTCCTGGCCATCCTGTAAAACTTCAATTTTCAAATTGAAGTCTCCCTATTTCTTTGTTTTGTAATAATTCAATTATTCTGACTTTTATGCTAATATATTTGCACATAGATATGCATATTAACTTTAGTAACAGTTGATGGGTATTTGATATTCCTATGGATTATTTTTCAGTCATTAAAAATTTTCTTACCTGCTGGATGTTGGTGCTGGGGCATGTTTTTCTTCCCAGCAGAGACAGGTAAGTGGCTTTCTGAGTTCAAGGACAGCCTGGTCTACAGAGTGAGTTCTAGGACAACTAAAACTACACAGAAAAACTATGTTTTGACAAAAACAAAACAAAAATTTTCTTTCTTGAGATGTAATTCAAGAACCATAAAATCTGCACTTTAAAATGATGGAATGATACTCAGGTAGAGGCCCCTGCTTGACCATAGGCCATGCCTGCTGCCAGGACTCCAGGCAGGCCACCTGCCTACAAGACCTGTGCATTCCTTCCCTACTCCCAGTCTCTCTCCTCTCCTCTTTGCTGTGCCCCAGCCCCAGACTAGTACAAATGGTCCCTACTTGACCAGAACCCATGATGGTCACCAAAAACCCAGGTAGGCCGTCCACGTATGAACTATTCACTCTCTTAGTGACCCCCACCCCCCAATCTTACTACTCCTCCTTGTCACTGTATCCCGGCCTCCAACTCAGGTGGAGATGCTTCTGCACCAGCCAGAAGACCAGAGATGAAACAGAAACCAAGGAACAAAATACCCATCCAACAAGGACAAACTCAGAAGTTGGAACCTAGCCCAAACCAGATACTTAGATGCCAGTGTAAGAACACAATAATAGCCAGGGTAATAAGTCACTGCCAGAGCTCATCTATCTTACTACGGCAAGAAGTGAATATTCCATAATAGATGAAGCACAAGAAAAAGACCTTAAGACCAACTTTATGAAGATGATAGAGATCCTTAAGGGGGAAATGAATAAATTCCTTGAAGAAATTGAGGAAAAGACAAAAAATTGGAGGAAATGAATAAATTTAAAGAAAGTCAAGAAAATTCTCAAACAGTTGAATTCTGGAAGTGGAAAATGTAGGTAAGCAAACAGAAACTACAGACTCAGAGCATCACCAACAGAATATAAGAGATGAAAGAAAGAATCTTGGGCATTGAAGATATGATAGAAGAAATAGATTCATCAGTCAAAGAAAATGCTAAATCTAAAAAATTCCTGGCAAAAAATAAACAGGAAATCTGGGACACTATAAAAAGGCCAAACCTAAAAATAATAGGAATAGAATAAGGAGAGAATTCCAGCTCAAAGACCCAGAAAATGTATTTAATGAAATTATAGAAGAAAACTTTCCTAATCTAAAGAAGGTCATGTCTATAAAGGTACAAGAAGTTTACAGAACATCAAAGAGATTGGTCCATAAAAAATGTTCCCTAGCCACATGATAATAAGAACGTTAACTTAACATACAAAAGAAGAATATTAAAGGGCTGCAAAGGGAAAAGACCAAGTAACATATAAAGGCTATTAGAATTATAGTCGATTTCTCAATGGAGACTCTAAAATCTAGAAGAGCCTGTACAGAGGTCCTGCAGACATTAAGAAACCACAGATGCTATCCCAAACTACTATATCCAACAAAACTTTCAACTGCCATAGGTGGAGAAAACAAAATATTTTATGATAAAATTAAATTTAACATTTATCTGCAAATCCAGCCAAACATAGATATTAGAAGGAAAACTCCAACCCAAGGAGGTTAACTACATCCATAAAAACACAGGCAATAAATAATCTCACATCAGCAAAACCCAAATAAGGGAA
>PVIH01031694.1:0-10503 GCA_004025045.1 Sigmodon hispidus | reverse complement strand
CACTGGGGGATTCTAGGCAGGGGCTCTACCACTGAGCCACGCCCCAGCCCCTCACTGGGGGATTCTAGGCAGGGGCTCTACCACTGAGCCACACCCCAGCCCCTCACTGGGGGATTCTAGGCAGGGGGTCTACCACTGAGCCACACCCCAGCCCCTCACTGGGGGATTCTAGGCAGGGGGTCTACCACTGAGCCACACCCCAGCCCCTCACTGGAGGATTCTAGGCAGGGGCTCTACTAGTGAGCCACGTCCCAGCCCCTCACTGGGGGATTCTAGGCAGGGGCTCTACCACTGAGCCACACCCCAGATCCTCACTGGGGGATTCTAGGCAGGGGCTCTACCACTGAGTCACACCCCAGCCCCTCACTGGAGGATTCTAGGCAGGGGCTCTACCACTGAGCCACGCCCCAGCCCCTCACTGGGGGATTCTAGGCAGGGGGTCTACTATTGAGTCATGCCCCTAGCCCTTTGCTGGGGGTTTGAGGCAGTTGTTGTACAACTAAACTTATTCTAAACTCTCATAGCTTCATTAACCTCCCCATATCTACAGTACGTATCTTCCTTGGAACACATATATCAAATTAAACAGCAGAGACTGTCACTAACATATACCTGAGAACTTAACACCTTTCTCCATCTGAGACCCACATCTTTCCGAGCATCCCAGACCCACTCTTTCCCAGCATCCCAGACCCACTCTTTCCCAGCATCCCAGACCCACATCTTTCCCAGCATCCGAGACCCACATCTTTCCCAGCATCCCAGACCCCAACTCACTTGTCACTTGATGCACTTTTTTGGCTCCAGCACTGTCTCCAGGGGGATCAGTGGATCCACCAATCCTGGGGATGACACACAGAACATTCAGGGCTAGGAGCTGAACCCCAGAGAACCCAAAGGAAAGAGCTATAGTATGAATCAACCATGTTGTCCTGTCAGTCCAAGAGGTGACCCTGGAACTGAGGGGCATAGAGAGGCTCACCTCTGGATGCGAGAGGCTGGTGCAAAGACCCCATGTTTCGGGGCGCAGGTAAAATACCGGACACCAAACACAGAGCCGTCGTGTTTGCCCGTAGGCTGGTCCAGCTCAATGCCATACCAGTAACCTGCAATAAGGTGTATAGTGTTGAGGTGGAAGCCAGAGCCTTGCACATCTGAGCCACACCCCAGCCCACGCTCCCACCCTCACCTGAAGCAAAGTCAGTCTTCCCATAGAAGCGCACAATCCCCTGCTTCTGGCCTGCCACAAGGACTTGGTCTCCAACATCAGCCTTGGCCCCTTCACGATGCTGCAGGCTGCCCAGAGATGGGGATGATGGGGACTTCTTCTTCCCTGAGAATGGAAGGTAAATATATGTGGCCCAAAGGAAAACCTGAGGCAAAAGTCAGGAGACCCGAAGTCTTCCTTCCTTTGAAAATGCAGGGAAGAGAGCTGGAGGCGTGGCTCAGGTGAACAGTACTTGCTCAGCGGATGTCATATCCTAAATGCAATTCTCAGCATGACTAAAAAGTAAAAGGAGTTGAAGGCAGTGGTGTATGCCTATAGTCCCAGGACTCGGGAAACTGAGGCAAGACCACTTGAATCAATGTGTTTGAGAGCAGCCTGTGCAACCCAGTGGGACCTCATCTCAGAAGTAAGAAAGCAGGGCAGAGCTCAGCTCAAGGATGAAAACAGGGGTCTGGATCCCAAGCACCCATGTGAAAAGTCAGGTGGGCCCTGAGAAGCTAGAGACAGGCAGGTCCCTGGGGCTTTCATGTCTAGACAAATCTATGATTTTCAGATTCAGTGAGAGAGAAAGTGGAAGCAGGCAATGTTGATTCATGCCTTTAATCCCAGCACTCAGGAGGCACGGGCAGGCAGATTTCCCCATACATGTATGAGAGTACCTACCAATACTTGTTCATACACACACACACACACACACACACACACACACACACACACATCAGAGAGAGAGTGGTAAGATAAAGTTGAATTTTAGTCTGAGAGTAGCACTATTCACAAAAGCCAGAAACATCCAGAACAGTAACTCCTAGAGACAGGTTCTTTCCTGAAATTACGGATGGTCTTTGGGCCTGACAGAAACCTAATTCTTAGGAAGCTGGGTACTCCAGAGGTCCTTCCAAAAGCTGGTTCTCCACTGGTGAGCCAAAGGAGAAACCATGTCACTCAAGTGGGGGGTCAGCTTATTCTCTACTGTTACAGTTAAGCAAAACAGCATCACTAAAGCTGAGCCACTCACACCATGTCCCCAAAGTTGGCTCTTCCCACCTCTATGACTACCCACTTCTGACCTTTGTGTTCCCTTCGGCCTTTGCCAGTTACACGGGAGAAGTCCATCCGGGGAGTCCGGGGTGTGGATGTAACAGATGATGGGGGTGCGTCCACTGCCTTGGAGATCTTGGACACAGAAGCAAAGAGACCTGGGGAGGAGGCAGAACCCGGGTTTGGCCTTGTCCAAGTGAAAAGGGACCCTCTCCCTTTGCTGTGTCCTCACCCCAACCCCCTATCCCCAGATAGCAGCATCACAAGAACTGAGTTTACCCCCATGCCACCATCCTGAGCCCCTGTTAGAGACTGACCCTGCTTGGGAGGGCAGATGAAGTACCGGACACCTCCAACACTGCCATCATTCTTGCCCTCCGGTTCATCTAGCTCCACGCCCACCCACTGGCCGCTGGCGAACTCCGTGGTCCCGCAGAACCGCAACGTGCCAGTCTGGGGAGACAAGTGTGCCATGGGTTGGACAGGGGCCTTGGAGGCCAGAGTGAACTACTTACATATAGACAGGCATGGCAGGATGGATGCAGGAACTCAGCTTCAGTTCTCAGCTCTGACATCGCCACTACTAGCTATGAACTGTATCTCTTTATGCCTCAGTTTCCTTACTTACTAAATGGGAACAAAGACTAGATCCACTTGACAAAAATGTTAGGGAGACTGGAATATAGAACTCAACATTAGAGTGATGTGAAATGTTTCATTAATTATTATCAATTAATAGATCATGTAATTATAATATAAATTATATATTTACATGATATATACATTATCTCTATAGTATACATAGTATATGAATTATATAATAATTATATTAATAATTGTTATTATTAATATATTAATTATGATCTCTTATAAATGACACCCAATGTGGGGCACTTACATCCACATAAAGCCTGAGAAATCTTAAAGAGAGTTCTAGATCACAGAAACAGGGCCAAAAGCAGCTTCTGAGTTGTGGCTCTAATGTGGGTCATAGTACAGAGATGGCCTGGAGTGCAGGCTTGAATTACAAAATAGTGGCCTGTGGTAGGCGGCTTCAGCGGCAACAAGGCAGTTTCCAAAGTCTCACAAAAGCCTCCACACAAATACAAGCCGCTTATGACAGATTTAAATTACTGCTCTTTCAGACAAAAAGAATACAGAGTCAAAGACAGATCCCCTGAAACTGGGCTTACAGACAGTTGTGAGCTGCCATGTGGTTGCTGGGATTTGAACTCAGGTCCTCTGGAAGAGCAGCCAGTGCTCTTAACCACTGAGCCATCTCTCCAGCCCCATAGTTTAACATTACAAAAGTTCTTCTAGTTAAAAAAAATGATTAAAGATATGCAATAAAACAGATTCAGATAGAAAAACTATTTCTACATAAGTTATAATGTGTATATAAAAAATGTAGTTGGGAGAGAAAAGAAAGGGTAGAGAAAGACCTTTAAAAAAGAAATACAGTAATAAAAATATGATAAGCCACATAAAGATAAAAATACATAAAAGTCTAGATTATAGTTATTATTATGTTTTCTTTTAATTTTTTAACTATTAATGAGCTAACTACAAAAAGACATTTTATTATAAAGGCTGCTAAGTTAAACCAACATATATATATAAAGTTAGAGGTATCTTAACTTTAAAATTTAAGTTTAAAAATATGTTGCTTTAAAAAAAAGTTCTACTTTTGTGTCCACAAAAAATAAAAACTTGTAAATTGCTTTCCTTGCTAATATAGTTTAATCAAAAAAGACCCCTTAAAGATGTCTAATAAAAATGTCTCATAAAAAGAGATGGCCACATCAGCTTCAAGATTGCCAACTAAAATAATACAGCCTCAAATCCCCATAAGATTGCCAGCGCCCCTCAGTTAACAAAAAAAAGTAAAAAACTATACCCAAATTCCCAAAATACTGTCTATAAATGTTTGCTTTCATTATAAATAGTTAATAGTCATAGTCAATCTCTTTCTAAAAACAGGGGGGGAGATATGATATAGGAATGATTTAAAAAGATAGATTACTGAATCTACTTTAATTCAAAAAACAGTTGCTAATCTCAAAATATTTTACATTGGTATAAATTTTTAATTTATTGATACAAATTTAAGGTCAATTTTGTTATACTGTATATATATATTTCTACTCTTGTTAAAGATATGTTTATATAACTCATTTAAAATTATAATGTATAATTAAAATACAAATTAATAGTCATATTTGATAACCATACTTATAGTCATGTTAGATTTTTATAAATACATAAATATATATTTCAGGTAAATAAATAATATTCAAACACTTCAAAGACCTACAAAATAACATTTAAAATATTTTAAAAACTTAGGCTTTTCTAGATAGTGAGACAGGTCTGCTCCTGGCAGCATAAATCTACTTCAAAAAGTTCATAGGCATCAAAAAAAAATCCATAAAAAATTTTTCTTTCTGACAAAGTTAGCCATTAGACAAAAAAACTATTCTTATCTCAACTGCCTGACAATATGCTGTATAAACTAGACATACAAAATCCATAAGAAAGTGACTTCTAAATTTTGACAAAACAAGCCAAGTCCTTCAAGTTCCTGCTTTACAAAAACACCTAACATTCTTTAAGACACAAAAAAAAGTGACTGACAAACTATGCCAAAATAGACAAAACAGTCCTTTAAATTTCCTGCTTCACTAAAAAATATGCCAGGGACTCTAGGCTTATAGGCTAAAAATAGATGCCCCACCATCGCAAAAAACTTTAAGTGACTGTCCAAGCAGACAGATGTCATCTCTGTCATTTCTAAATTTAAAAAAAATTTTTTTTTGATTTATTTATTTATTATGCATACAGTTTTACAGAAGAGGGCGCCAGACCTCATCATAGATGGTTGTGAGCCACCATGTGGTTTTGCTGGGAATTGAACTCAGGTCTTCTGGAAGAACAGTCAGTGCTCTTAACCTCTGAGTCATCTCTCCAGCCCCCATTTCTAAATTTTAAAAGTTACTTACACTTCCTGTTTACTCAGATAATATTATATCTTTCTATAGTCTCTGATATAATGAAAGATTAGATAGTTATAAATATAATTTTTATAGTTATTATAAAATACATTAAATATAAAACTTTAGGCTTAACGAAGATAAAATAGATAATAAAATATTTTTTAAATATTTATTTTTATTTTTATGTGAATTGGTATTTTGCCTGCATGTATCACTGTGTAAGGGTGTCAGATCTTGGAATTACAGACAGTTGTTAGCTGCCGTGTGGATGCTGGGAATCAAACTCAGGTCCTCCGGAAGAACAGTTAGTGCTCTTAACCGCTGAGCCATCTCTCCAGCCCCTAAAATCTTTTTTTTTTTTTAATTTTGTTAAATACAAATAAAATAAATATTATAATTCTTAATGGTTGTTTTGTTATATATAATTTTCCTATGTTAAAATTAAAACCTTCCTTTTCAATTGGACAGAAAAGGGGAAGAGATGTGGGGTATCTTTCTGTATGCTGTGAATATCATAGGTAAATAAAGGAATTTTTTGGACCTATGGTAAGGCATCTTAGAAGTAGGCGAGAAATAAGCAGAGATAAAGAGGAAGGAGGGCAGAGTGGAAGGAAGTCAGGTGGAGAGGTGATCCAGCCACCCAAGAAGCAAGATGTAAAGAAATAGGTAAGCCACAGGCCACATGGCAAGACAGATTAATAAAAAAGGGTTAAATTAAGATGCAAGAGTTAGCTAGCGGGGACTGGAGAGATGGCTCAGTGGTTAAGAGCACCGTCTGCTCTTCCAGAGGACCCGGGTTCAATTCCCAGCACCCACATGGCAGCTAACAACTGTCTGTAGTTCCAGTTCCAGGCAAACACCAAGGCAAATAAATAAATAAATAATTTTTTTTTTTTTTTTTTAAAAAAAGAGTTAGCTAGCAATATGGCTGAGCCATAGGCCAAGCAGCATGTAATTAATATAATGTCTGAGTCATTTTTGATGGGCTAAGCAGTGGCAAGCGGGTCAGAAACTTCATACAACAGTATAAGGCTTACCCACTATGCACAAAGCCCCGGGTTTCATCCCCAACACCATAAACAAAAAATACTGTCAAGGAACTGTCCTACTTACTGCAGTGAGCAGTCATAATCACAGGCTATACAAGTGAAACTGGATGCCAGCTTGGGTGACTCATGTCTGCAACCCCAGCACTTGAGGCTGAGGCGGAAGGGCTGCAGGAGTTTCTGGTCCAGTGGAGGCTAGTGAGACCCTGTTAATGTATCATCTTCATCTCCACCTTGAGCTAGGCCCGGACCCCTTGATCTCAGTCTTCGCCGGTGCTGGGATTTTAGGCATGTGACACCACACCGGGCTTAAGAATAGGAGAGGGAACAGTTCTAAGACGTAAGGATGCTGGAGAGATGGTTAAGAGCACTTGCTGTTCTTTAAGATAGCAGTTTGGTTCCCGGAACCCATATCAGGAGGTTCACAACCACCTATGACTCCAGGGGATCCAGCAAGCTCTTCTGAACTCTTTGGGCACAGCACTCGTGTGTGAGGAGCTAGCATTGCAGGCATGAGCCACCACACACAGCCATTCATTTCCTCCCTGTAGCGCCCTTTCATGTTGAACAAGCACTGAGCTCCAACATTAGTCCTTACTCCTAATCCAGGAAATCCTTGTCTACAAAATAGGCAAATTAAAAGTAGAGATATAGCCAGGGGCTGGTGTAGCATGCTTTTGATCCCAGCACTTAAGAGGCAGAGGCAGGCAGATCTCTGTGAGTGCAAGGGCAGCCTGGTCTACAGAGTGAGTTCCAGGACAGCCAGGGCTACACAGAGAAACCCTGCCTTGAAAAACCAACACCAAGCAAACAAGCAAACAACAGATAACTGAATACACGGCTCAGTGAAAGCATGCTTGCCAGCACATATAAATCACTGTCTCTGGTAGCACCATCAACAGACAAACAGAGCAAGCCAGTTAGCTGTGCTGACTCGGGAGTCTGGGGACTGGGGCTGTCCTTGGCAACATAAAGAACTCGCAGCATATAGCAGGCTCTCTCAGACTTTCTGATGCCCATCCCTAATCTCCCTAAAGTGGGCACTAGCTCCTCATTTACAGGTGGAGAAACTGAGGCAGAGGGAGATCACTGTCGCAGGACCCATTCCTGGTGCATGACAAAGCTAAACTGGACCTGGGCAAGCTGGTAAACCTCAACTAGTTTCTTCTCTGAGGGACAGCGCCAAGTATCCCATGTCTAATGACAAAGGGCCACGACTCGTGGAACCTCCTACAGTTTTCTGAGGTATAAATAGGAAGAGTTCACTCACACCTTCCAATTGTCCAGTGACTTTGATTACATCAGATTCGGCAAGTTTTCTGGATGGGTCACAGTGGGCTCTTTAAAAATGCTATTATCGGTGGCTGGAGAGATGGCTCAGCAGTTAAGAGCATTGACTGCTCTTCCAGAGGACCCGGGTTCGATTCCCAGCACCCACATGGCAGCTCACAACTGTCTGTAGTGCCAGTTCCCAATTCCAGGCAGACACCAAGGCAAATAAATAAATAAAGCTGTTTAAAAAATTGTTTAAAAAAAATGCTATTATCAGCCAGGCATAATGATGCACACCTTTAACCCCAGGACTAGGGAGGCAAAACCAATAGGTCTCTGGGAGTTTGAAGCCAGACTATTTAATTGGTAATTACTGACCAGCCAAGGCTACATAGTTAGACTTATCTCAAAAAAAAAAAAAAAAAATTCCAGGTGTGGTCACATACGTCTCTAATCTCAGCACTTGGGAGACAGAGATAGGCACACTTCTGAGTTTGAGGCCACCCTGGTCTATGTAGAAAGTTCTAGGACAGCTAGGGATATATAGAGAGACCATGTCTCAAAAAATTATCATTAATGTGTGTGTGCACATACCTATATTGTGTAAATGTCTATGAGGGGTGCACATGCCATATCACATGTGTGCAAGTCAGAAGATAACTTCTTGGGGTCAGTTCTACCTCTACAAGGATTTGGGGGTTTGAAATCAGGCTGCCAGGCCTGCATAGCAAGGCCTTTAACACGTCCATCTCATGGCCTCAGGAGCTTTTCACTGGGAAACAAAATGTGACCTACAGTTTCTCACGGGATAAAAAACCAAAATCTCAATTCCTTCTCCAGCCTTGCAGGTCTGAGGTCATCCAGCCTCTTCTGACCTTTCTAGTGCTTTTCATGCTCCATAATTCCTCTGCTCTTACACTGTTCCTTCCTATCTTGCTGAGAGCTACTTTCTTGGACATCACCTCCTCCAGGAAGCCTTCCTGGAATGCTCCTGTTAAAACCTCTCTTGCCTCCAGTCAGAGATGGTTTCCTAAATCCAGGCACTGAATGTTTTCCATAGTCCTTCTGCCACTGGAAATGACCTTAACCATAGCGGTACTTTATGGTCTCTATTCCATTACCAGCAGAACTTGATGAGACCGGAGCTGGGATTGACACAACCCTCTGTCCTAAAGAACAGCTGGGCTCAGCATGAGGAACACCAAAAAAATGGATGAAAGCTGAGGTGCCTGGATGGAGTCAGATTTGCTCTACCCCTACCCAACTTTCCTTCTCTTCTCCGGGGCCACATGTCCTTCTGGGTGGACCTCACCCTCACACTCTCCAGCCCATAATGTCCCTATCAGAGCCTTGACTTTATACCTGAGGGTGAAGTGGCCCACAAGCCTTGGGGGGGGGCGCACTAGTGTGCAGAGCAATGCTAATCACTGCATTGGCTGTCACTGGCAGGGGACAGGTCTGTGTCCTTGCCAGTCAGAGCTCAGCACAAAAGGAGTATATGGATATCAAGTGCCAGGGAGGGAGCTAGGGAGCTGAGTCCACCCACTCCTCACCCAGCCCCTCACCTTCTGGCCATCTAGCAGCACTCTGTCACCTAGGCGTAGGCCCAGCGCACTGAGCATGAGATTTCCCGGGACGTTGTCATAGTTGGGTAGTGTGACTTTGGGAAGGGTGCAAGACAGTGGCACAGCCTCCTCCAGCAGTGTCCGAAGTTCCTTGGCCACCAGCGCCGCCTCTGCCTTGTCAAGGGACATGTCCATAGGGTCTGGGACCACTTCCGCTGGTACCTGTCCCTTTCGATTCTGTGAGTCAAGAAGAACAGAGAGAAATAGGGTCTGAGTGGGGCAAGCCACACCCTCTTTGAGGCCACACTTCAGACACAGTTATGCTGGGTACACCTCAGGCCAACTTGGGAATAAGAAGAAATAGGGCATAAAGACACAGATGTGGCCTGGGTGGAGTGGTCCATGCCTGCCAGGTCGCAGGAGTTCTAGATCAGCCAGGGATACACAATGGAACCTTGTCTCAAAACAGAAGAAACAT
The DNA here is from genome assembly GCA_004025045.1 of Sigmodon hispidus. Lineage (NCBI taxonomy): Eukaryota > Metazoa > Chordata > Mammalia > Rodentia > Cricetidae > Sigmodon > Sigmodon hispidus. Next base: position 883 of record PVIH01031694.1, on the reverse strand, counting down.
GGGGGGGAGGGCACATCTTTATTCCTATTAGTCCTAGAAGTCTGGAAGCAGAGGCAGACATATCTTTGAGGGTCTGAGGCTAGCCTGGTCTACAGAGAGTTTCAGGCCAGCCTGGGTTACATAGTGAGATCCTATCTCATAAACAAAACAAAGCCAAACAACAAAAAAGATACAGACTCAACCTCCAAGACTCTGGGATGTGTTACATCACTGAGTCTGGTCAACCAGGACTGAAAGAAAAATACATCCCCGCCCCCATCCTAGGAAAATCTTTTGAACCTATTTCAGATTCCCCATTGTAAATTAAAACAGGGCTTATAATAAACAGAAGTGACCTGTTCCATAATGAACACTGTGTGGATGCTGGCTGTGATTTCATTTTTAAATGTGCAGAGGCTTTTCTAATATTTTAGGAGTGGTCTTGATCCTCTGCAGAGGCTAGCTGAAGGAAAGAGGATGGCAGGAGGGAGGAGATAAAGGGCTGGCGGCCGTACCCTCAGTGCTGGGTTGGCACCATGCTCCAGTAAGCATTTGGCGGCGCCCAGACATAGATTCGAGGCAGCGATGTGCAGAGCCGAGCCATGGTTGAAGTCACTGCATGTGGAGTTCACCACTGGAAAGGGGGCAGGTGAGAACCGAGACCCAGTGAGCCACACCTCCTGCAGCATCTGTATAAAGCCCCACCCCCAGCTTCGGGCTCCCAGCTCCCTCCCAGTCTCTAGGCAGCACTCATCTTACGAACCCTGCCCTTCCTTACAGCCCACTGTCTCCTGGTCCTGTCCATGTGTACTCCCTACCCAGGCGTTTGCCAGCACCTCCATCTCCCCCGACACCTCCTCTAGCCCTTGCTTTCTATTTGAATCACTTTTTCTTTCCAAATCAA